>SZWC01001719.1:218052-239693 GCA_023375785.1 Penium margaritaceum | reverse complement strand
GGGGGGGGGGGGGGGGGGGGGGTGGCGGCACTTGTCGAAGTGCCGACCGACGGATGTCGGCCGGCCCCCCCCCCCCCCCACCGCTCGATGCTATTGCGGCCCTCCATCGCGACGGTCGCAATGGAGGGCCGCATTCTAGCACGGCATGCCCGATTTGACCATGCTTAAGCAACGACATGCGTCGCTGTTTGAGCATGGTGAAAACGGGGGGGGCTTCCTGGGCTTTTTTTTTTTCGGACAGGGGCGGATGAGGCTTATTGTTCTGGCGGAGGGGTGGATGAGGCTTATCGTTTTGGCGGAGGGGCAGATGAGGCTTATCGTTCTGGCGGAGGGGCGGATGGGGCTTATCGTTCCGACGGAGGGACAGATGGGGCTAATTGTACTGATGGAGGGGTATATGAGGGTCAAGGGTGACAAAACAGGGGGTAATCGGCATTTTCACCGTATTTCCAAACACCCCCTTTGGTATGTTCCGTTCCGTTCAGGCTGTTTCCAACCTAGTTTGAGAGAAGCTATTTTTGCTAGGGTACATGTAGGGATTACCCACTAAATTAGATTGTGTGTATGTCCTACCTGGCGATCAGAAGAATATTAATATCCGACGTTTGGAAGAATAGTACATGTAGGGATTACCCACGAGATTTGATTGTGTGTATGCCCTATCCGGCGTTTGGATGAATAAGAGTCCCCTACCCATTGAACTGAGAATATTAATATTTTACCCACAAACAACGAGAAAACGCACCATGTCGACGCTGCATCGCATGCAGCGTCGACATGCTGACGTCATCACCCACTTCGAACATTCACAAACCCCTCATTTGAGGGGTTTTTGAATGTTTGTGAGGGGTTTGCCTATGGTTTGCATGTGGGATTCGAGACTCCCCATGCGTTGAAAGGGAACCTGCTAGGCCCCGCTACTGCGGGGCCTAGCAGGAGCCCGCGCAAAAATTAAACCCTAAAACTCTGAATGTAATTCGGGGTAGGGTTTGACTAAGGTTTGAGTGTAAAACATTTTCGGTTTGCGAGTAAGAAAACGAAAACAAATAAGCGTTTCTGCTCAATCTCGAAAATGTGCGTTTTAGCTCGATCGCGATTCATGCGTGGGAGCGAGAATCGGGAGGGGGGTCAACATGCCCCGCCTCGCTTCGCTGGATCAGCGGCGCATGCCGCTGATTGAGCATGGTGAAGCGAGTGGGCAGGGCAGACTTTTTTTTAAGTCGCCAGGTAAGGCATTCCTTACCCCCTCGTGGATTGGGTATTAGGGTTATTATGCCTTTTGGAAGAATAATACGCCCCTACCCACTGGCCTGAGAATATTAACATATTACCCACAAATAGCCAGAAATCATAGTATGTCAACTGTAACGGATCCGAAGGAATCCTTGGCCGAGTAGGCCAAAACCGCTGTGCTTGAGGGTTCTCCGACCCTGAAGCCATCCCGTCTCACCGCCCACAGACCAAGGTGACCCCGCTCGAGCCACGTGGCTCCTTCAACCGATCGGCGTGGCACTGCCACGCTACACTCCCCCCCACAAGGAGTGAGAGCCGCCTCGACATCTCCGGTAATCCAGACGTAGGATTCGAGCCCTGGAGCTCTAATACCAATGTAACGTATAAGACGGAATCCTTGGCCGACTAGGCCAGTACCGCGGTGCTTGAGGGTCTCCGAGCCTCAAGCCATCTCGTCTCACCGCCAACAGTCCCAGGTGACCGCTCGAGCCACGTGGCTCCTTCGACCGGTCGGCGTGGCACTGCCGCGCTACATCGACACTGCATGCAATGTAGCATCGACATGTTGACGTCGACTTTTTTGTTGCACATTCACAAACCCCTCTTTTTAGGGGTTTGTGAATGTTTTATTAGGGGTTTTTGTGTGCTTTGCATGGGGGGTACGAGACTCCCCATGCGTTGAAAGGGAACCTGCTGGGACCTGCTATCATGGGACCCAGAAGGAGACCGCGCAAAGATAAAACCCTAAAATCCCGAATGTTATGCGAGGTAAGGTTTGACTTAGTTTTGCATGTTAAACCTTTCGGATTTGCGAGTTATGAAAAAAAGGAAGGTTTCCGGTCGATCTAAAAAACGGGCGTTTTCGCTTGATCGCAATTCTCGCGTAATAGTGAGAATTGTGAGGGGGGTCAATATGCCCCGCCTCGCTTTGCTCGATCAGTGGTGCATGCCGCTGATCGAGCATGGTCAAGCGAGTGGGCAAGGCAGTTCTTTTGGTGGGCAGGGCGTCACCAATATAATTTGTTCGCTGGGTAAAGCGTTACCAACCCCCTCGCAAATTGGGTAGAAGGGTTATTATGACCTTTTTGCAAAGGCATTTTTTGGTGCCAGGGAAGCCGATCTACTTCATATGTAAACTTGCGGAGCCTAACAAGTGTTCTCCCTTTGAACCATGTAGTAGAGAACTCCCCAACTTGGTAGTCATGGAATCAAGGTCCACTACCCGGCATTCTCGCCAAGGACATTTGACTTTGGAAATCAAATGCCTAAGTTGAAGTGCAATTCTTTTG
Organism: Penium margaritaceum; assembly: GCA_023375785.1. Taxonomy (NCBI): domain Eukaryota; kingdom Viridiplantae; phylum Streptophyta; class Zygnematophyceae; order Desmidiales; family Peniaceae; genus Penium; species Penium margaritaceum. Next base: position 237,171 of record SZWC01001719.1, on the reverse strand, counting down.
GGGTTGAAGAGGCGTTTCTTGCCCGTCGCAACCATGGCTATTAAAGCATTCTTTCATGTTCCTTTCAGTGTGGATTCAATCACATGATCAGTTGGATTAGAATCCCTCGACACCATTGCGTCGGTAGCGATAGCGTGATCCCAAGTCGCAACCGCATATGCAATTCGGGTTCGGACGAACACACCAAGCTCTAATTTAAATCACACGATGTGTTCAGCTTACACAAGAACCTCCATCACACCACAGACACCCACAAATAACATGCTTCTATCCGTTAGCCCCTCATCAGGAGGGTCTTTCAGTTTCATGTACAGATTCTAACACTCCTCTGAGGTGTGTTTTTTACATCAAGGCTCATATCATGCGGTGTCTACGTGAATGATGAATGCCTTATTGATTGGCAATGCGTGGATTTCCAAGATGAGTAAGGTCATCCCATGCGCTTGCACAACACGATTTGTATGCAAGGAAATTTGTAGTTTTTTTTAAGCCCTCGTCAACTTAGCTCCAAACAACATCAAGATGTTAACGTCAATAGCCATCTCACTCGTTCATTCAATGCAAATGACCAATGATCTTTCCTCATGTGCAAATTACTCTGGTGTCATAGACGGTACCAATATTCTCCTCAATATGCAGAGGACCCATTGTATTACCTACATCAATAAGCATCACCAAATTACACAACAAATCCTTGTAGCATGTGATCAAAACCTATTCCTTGTGTACGTTATTATCAATTGGGAGGAAACTGCTCATGAAACATGAATGTTTGGAGGAGTTACTTGAAGTGGATATTGCTGAAACGGACCTAAGAGAGTGAGAAGGGTGAATTTGGGCATTCATCATCGTATGTAAACATTTTTAGATGAAAAAAAGAAAAGATTATGGGGATGGAGATCAATGGTACTAGTCTCATGGCTCAGTTGAACATTCCTTTTTTTGATGAGGTTGCAAGCATGACACAAGACCTCACTGATGTTGCTCATTCGTCTTCCAACATGCGCAATGGGTTTTGGCTTTGAAAGATCTCACTATGCATTAAGCTTCTTCGTGAAACCTTTGTGCGCATGAACCATCCATGCACGTTCTGTAAGGTGCATTTCAGCAAGTTCTAGTCATAGGCCAATGATTGTGCAATCTCTTTCACACAAACAACCTATACCAAAGCCACCATTATTGGTGGCCTCAGTCAACATCGGTGGCGGGTTTTGTATGTTTGGCGCGGGCTCCGCCCGCGCCAAACATACAAAACCCTAAATCGAACTGGGGGGTTTGCGTGACCAAAAAAAACAAAGCGGTCATCGCTCCCTCGCGATTCTCGCGTGGGAGCAATGTCCGCATGCAGGATTTTTTCATGCTCGCCCGTCGACGCATGCCGCGAGCGAGCATGATTTTCGACTGGGCTTTTGAGTATTTTTTTTTTGCCGCTACCGGGCGGATCAGAGTCACACATTGCGTTTTATGGGTATCTGAGTATTTTCACCCAATTAAATACTTAGTAATTTGAAAGTTAATCGAGCCTCCCATCTCTACATTTGTCAAAATAGTGATGTCTTGAAGCCAAACCCATAAAAACTCAATACTTGGCTACTATAATCACTATAAGAATGATGCACCATTTTTATGATGGCCTCCAAACTTGTATCCAAGGTACACATCGGTGTTGACCCCGTCTCGTCAGCATTCCAAACCTCCTTTTTCCTTATTTATTTAACTGCTAATTACTGATTATTAAGTTTATGAAATTGGTATATGTTTCCCCTCCTCTTATTGTGTCCAATGTTTTGAATTCAGGTCATTCCATGTCGTTAAAGACTCAACCCCTAGACCAATGGGTCCACCATGTATAATACAATTGTGGTACCAGCACGCATCAGAATGGCTCACGTATCCGTAGGATAACCAAAAATTGACTGAAAACATCATTGTGCCTAGCTCTCTTGTGTAAAGTAACTGGCTACCGAAGCCACTAAATTGGTCGTGACTAGAGAAAATAGTTAAAAAAAAAATCAGAACTTTGATTGAGATCCAAATAAAACATGTACTCCACTTTGGTAGCCAACACCGTAGCCAATGTGTTTTTGACATACACTTGTTTGGAACATGCTAGATGAGTTACAAACCCACACTTCTGCATTGACACGCGTTCCAATAGAATGTCGAACCATGTCTTCCTGAAAAGGCCTCTATTCAACTCTCACCAAGAGCAACCGAATATTCCCATGTACATGTACACGTATGAAACGGGAGAAGACAACGTCACCATTAAGGAAAATATCCTCATCAGCAAGCACATGGTGATTTTAAGATACAGGTGACACATCAAGGGCCTTGAAAGGGGTTTTTTTTATGCATGTGTGATTTGTTTTGTTGTTTATTTATTTGCCTTTATGTCCAATATTGTCATCATTCTAATAAGTTAAAAATGTGGCCTGAAATTATCATTGCAAACAATCTTAATGAAGTGCGACAACCTAAAAGATAGGAGGGAGACGGGCATTCCTTTCGTGGTGAGTGTATAGCCACCATGCTAAAATACCAATTTTTTGTGCCTGGTGTACACGACCATGTTGGTGGTTGAATCTTACTCGGATTTATTTCATGAGTTCTTCAACTAAACTGAGCCTCATCCCACATGATATTATGGGAAGCAATTTAGGGAGAGAGAAATGAAGCCTGAGGGAGCAAGAGTGAAAACCATGGATAGAGCTCTTAACTTAGAAAAAATAGACAAATCACTGTGTAAGTAGGTAAGGTGAGAGGCTATGAGGAGACGAAGTGAAGATAATGCATAAGCATGGATCACACACAAGGTGAGCTTCGTCACCATTCCTTGGGTTGAGCTAAACCCCTACAGTAAATCAATGAGCGCCAGCTGCTAAAACTCCTTGGGAGCATAAATCTAGTAAATTGATGAACTATGAATAGGGAAGTTCAGTAAATAATTGCTTCAAGACATCAATATTTATTTAATTTATTACACCTTTTTATACACGTGTGGCAAGTCTATAGGTAAAGATGTTGTGGCCACAACACAACCACCAGCCAAAAATACACTATGACCCATATATGTAAAAATCCACAAACAAGCAAGGTTTTCAGGGATGTGCACATCGATGGCATGACAAAGTAGAGGAAAGAGCTGCAAGAAGAGAATGATCATCTAATAAAAACATGTATGCTAGGATACATCCACTGCACGTAGGAAGCCAATGAAATATGTAACAGTTTGCAACATATCATTGTTGAGACCCTCAATAAAGAAGAAGTATTTTTACTCCTGTTTTTTTGACTAAGACAATGCTGACAGTAGAAAAGGCAATGCAATTATGTACAAAGTGATGTTTGACATTCAAATTCTTTGTGTGTAGCTGGTTTACACCATCATTCTCAATAACTACCCTGTCCTCTATCTTTTCTTCACAGCACAAGGTGATGCATGAGTGGGAGCATGCAAAGGCTACAACAAATGACACAACAAGACACTTTCACATGTGCCGAAGCCAAATGCAATTTACGTTGCCTCTCTCGAACTCCATTCCACACAATCTTGGTTTCTACTCTTCCATAAGACCGTAGTGCCACCTACTAAGAAAATATACCTCTACAAAATCTGATCATGGTCTCCTTAGCTATTGATGTATCCTTTTACAACTTCCAGTGATTGTTCTTGAGAGAATAGCTTGATCCACATTATAGACAGAGTTTATGATACGTAAGGAAGACGAACTCCAAATGTTGCCATATATAACCAATCAATCCACCCAAAAAAATGTGTACACAAAAGTGTATTCGGAAGTGAACAGAAAATTGAACATTGACCGTTCACCAAAAATTGTCTATTTCATAAAAGTACATATATTCTTTTCATATTTGACAAGGAATTCATATCTGGGCTCTAGTGACATGCATTCGTGTTTATGATTGTCGATAAATCTATGGATACACTTATTGATACCCTGTTCGTAGAGTTTATGAATTTGGGCCAATTAACTATACCTCAATGTTGCACGCGATGGCATGATGAAAGCTACATAAAACATTACATGGCAAACTCGATGTTGGCTTGAGCCATTCTTTCTGGACACATGAGAGTGTAAATCGCATGAAGGTAACTTGTGAAATTGGCGTGAGTACATTGTGAGATGAATATTGACACATCGAGTGAATTCAGCGACATCTAGCCTACTAGGAATACCGGTATCTATGCAAAAGGGTCTAGAGAAAGCAATGGGGTAAAATTTTCACCTATGCTACACACATATGTCGCTTGGTGGATATGTTGCAAGCTATTATTTCTATCACTGTCAAGTTCCATGCCATGTAACTCTCAAGAGGATCCAAGCTCCTTCATCTTGTATGCGTGATTCAAGAACCTTGAATAACAAGAAAGAAGAGGGACTGGGAAAGCCGGTGAGGAAAATCATCAACATCGCCAATCATGGACACAAAGAAGGTTGATGATAGACTAAGGAATAGCGTTGGGTCATAGAAATGTCCCCTAATGAAATTGGTCTGTTATTTCCCTTACGTATATTTTCCTTGTGCTCGTGAGTGCGTAGGGCACATTGGTCCAAGAAGTGGAGTCGACGCATTGTGAGTGGATGGCATCCTGGCGTATCACCTTGTCGTCCTGAAATTCGTACCCTTATGTGCTCTCCTCCACCCTGGAAGCGTAGACTTTAGTCCGACTCTCTTGGATTTTCATATGTAGATTGTCCTGGCAGCAATGTGTCCACATGCTTGAGAGACCTAGAATAGTCCACTCATCTGAGACAAGTCAGGACAATTTTAGGATTGCTAAAACGTGTGTCTGTTTATGTGCCCCCTAAGTCATCCAAGGTTGGAAAACCCAAGTTTGAGGGACGTGCGAGGGCTTCATCCTTGCACCTCACAGTTTGCCAGTGAGCATCGCTCACCGGCTGCTGGGTGAGGATCGACTAGCAATCCTCACCCGTAAGAGGGGTGTCACCTCTTCCTCTGACACTTAGTCTCTAAATTGAGACCGTCGGACATTTTTGGCTCAAAATCACACTTTAGTCAACCATTTGCGATGAAACAGCTTGCAAACTGCTTGTAGTGGATCTCTCATGGTATCAGAGCAGACTCACTGGCCTAAAACAGATGCGAGAGAGGGGAAGCAAGCCAAATAAGGGATGGCCAGGTTAGGACACGTGGTCGTCCACGTGCATCGGAGCCGCAGGCAGCCCCGTGGCCATTTTAGGGGCGTCAAACACGTCCAAAAGGGGCCACGCAAGCAGCACCATAGGCGTTGCGGGGGCCAAGAGACAGCGGCGCCGACCCGCTAGACACCCCAAGGATCTCCTAATAGTAGGGGGTCGCTCAGGTGGGATGGGAACGGGCTGGGGAAGGGTCTGGGGACTTTTTGCAGGTACCCAGATCATATGGCGTTTTCCTAGAGCTTATGGCTCTCATCCAAAAACTGGGCCCAAAGTGGGTCCGACAAATGGCTGCCGGAATTTTCTTGATGGGCAAGGGCACTTTCTAGTCAAGTCCAGCCTTCCTAGAAGTGATGATGTGGAACGTCGAGGGCAACGTAGCTGGTGGGAAGGTCGATGGTTCTCTAGGAGGTGATGGTGGTGATCCATCGGTTGTGACCCTCAAGGCCGCCGCTGTAACACAGGTTGGTTTCGTATCACTGCCACAGCTAGGAACCAGAGACTTCCTAGCTTGGAAGGACATGTTCCCGGATTGGTCTGCTGAGCATGGATTGGAGAGCAACTACCTCCAGCCGGTTCTAGACACTTCTGACACACAAGTCCTTCTTCGCACATTCAATGCACTCCGTCGAACTCTTCCTGATCCGCAGTCATATGCCTTGCGCGAGCACCGTTTTGGTGGAAAGGGAGCCAATTTGGCTGACTCCCCTACGGGTGACCCTTGACCACATGAGGCTTAGAAGCACCTTACGACTTGCCAGGAGGAACAGGGCATGACGCTTGTCTTGATTTTGCAAGACAAGTTACGCAGCCTCTTTCCCAAGCCTCAAGCACCGGTAGCTGAATATTGGGCCGAGGCTATGGGCATCTGGCGACGTCCAGTTGGGCTCGCACAACATGCTCTATCCTGGAGTGGTTGGATGTTGTGCTTCTACACCTGGGCAAGCAGTACAAAGACTTCCTTCGTGACATCTTCCCCTGTAATCTGGTGGCAGAGATTGAGGGCAAAGACCTGTCCATGATCTTTGCTCAACTCTGCTTCTACAAAGGTATTCTCAAAGGGTAAGCCCATGATACGGTGTGTGCCCCGACAGCCTATGTGCATCAAGGCACCTCAGCTAGCCCACGACCGTCCACCCATCTAACTTACACACAGACTGGGGCCAGCAATACAAGAGGGAGGGGCACCTTAGGGAGTGGCAGTGGTGGCTGAGAGCATGGACGTGGAGATCAGAGGTGCAGCTTTTGCAACCAGGACGGGTAGTTCTGGAATCGTTGTCCTGCCCTGCAGTACCAGATGATGGAAAGGCAGCAACAGCAGTGGCCGTATAAACACCAGTGGCCCCAGTAGTATCAGTCATAGCAGTGCTAGTGGCCCCAGAAACAGCAACAGCAGCAGTAGCAGCAGTCGATACATTGTCCAGCGGTAATCTGGAGTGGGCCGCAGACTACGGGACAAGGTGTCACAACACCAACCATGGTTCCCTTTGGTGCGGCAACGTTTGGGCAGCCAATGCAGTAGCCATTTCCCTCGCCATCGGCACCTGCACCACCAACCTACAACGGCCCCTACTACACGCCGTCCTTCTCTAACGCTCCCGTGCCCGTACCAGAGTGGGCCATGCGCGTGTAGATAGAGACGGCTCAGGCACAGCAGCCGACTGCTCTTCCACCTGGACCCGGTTGGACAGCTCCACTGGAGCCTCAGCTCCCTGAGACGACTGCTATGGCTCCCTCTCACATTACACCACGACACGCAGGTCAGCGGCTAGGTTATGCCCATGTCACCACGGGCCATGTCTTGTCCATGCATGAGTGGTTTTTTGACACCGTTACATCACATCATATGTCTCCACATCGTCAACTGTTTGTTGCACAGCATGCGACGCATGGTCAACATGCAGTATCTCCCCTGATCCAATTATCACACCATGCGTCGCATGCAGTATTGCTGTTTGTTGCACTGCATGCGACGCATGCAATATCTCCCCTGATCCAGTTATCGCATGGTGTGATAACTGGATCAGGGGAGATACTGCATGTTGAGTGTGTGGGCACATTTGCACTACAGGCGTCGTGGGGTGTGTTGTGTTTGACTGGTGTGCTGCATGTCTCGCGGCTGAAAGTCAATCTCTTGTCTGGTGGACAACTAGACTAACAAGCTAACATGTCCGTTGTGACGCTAAAGCAGTGATGCATGCTCTATGATGTTGCTGGTGAGTTGCTGGTTGATGGGCCCCACTTCATGTTGACATGCTGTATCGGCTCACCCTCTTTCACCTCGTTCAGACACTCACACCGACCTCAGGTTCACAATGTGACTGTCACTGACACAAAGAAAACTGAACTAATCTACCACAGACTAGCGCACATTCATACTGACGTTATGACGGACATGTTAAAGCATGCATCTGCACATGGAATCCGCTCTGACTATGCCCATAGTCTCAAGGCTGGTACATGTCTAGAGTGTCATGAAGGTAAGGCTCACAGAAAAACATTCCCCAAGTCCTCCAGCGATAGTACATCACCCCTTGCCTTGGTTCATGCAGACCTTACAGGACCCATGTCTGTCCCTTCTCTCCAATACGGATCACAGTATATTCTAACTCTTACAGATGATGAAAACCGCTTTTGCTAGGCCTTTCTGCTAAAAACTAAGACAAATGCGCAAAGAGCTATCACAGAATGGATAGCTCTAGAAAAACGACAGACGGGGTGTAAACTTCTAGTATCGTGAACTGATAGGGGAGGGGAATTTCTTGGAACCCTGACTAAAAACTCAAGGTCAAAGGTATTGAAAATCAGTCACTTGGCTTTGGAACCGTGTCCCACAAGATCCACAGCCAAAGGTGGTGACACCTTGGGAACGCTGGTTCAAGGAGAAGGCTGACCTTCGGTTGGCGCACATATGGGGAAAAATGGCATGCGTGTGGTTTCATCAACCCTAACGTGACAACAAACTCAGCCCGCGTGGCCGATGGTGTGTGTTTGTTGGGGTTTCTCACACCTCAAAGTCATGGCGGTCACGTAAGCCAAGTCCAGCCAAGTTTCCGCCATGCATACATGAGGCTGTCCACCACAGACTGGTGGGGAAACTCTGCCATGCCCATCTTCTCCTGTTTCCTTTGCGATGCCATATCCGCACTCGGGTCACAACGTGTAGAGACCGGACTTCCCACTGGTTTTCAGTCCTCCATGCCATAATGCATCAGCAATTTGGTACCATACTTGGCGTACCCCAGCTCAAGGGTGTGCACTCTTCAGTTCCACATGATGCTCATCCTGAGATATTACTCCAGATCCCCAATGTCTGTTATCTTGAATTTGTCACTTAGCTTATCCTTGAGCAACTGCAAAGTCTCCAGATCAAATGAACACATGATCATGTCGTTGACATAGAGTGTGGCAAGTTTATGGAGTCCCTTGTTGTACTCCACTCACACATGATGCTCGAAATCATAGCACTTGAAACCGAGCTCCGCCATGTACACCTACATCTGCTGGTACCAGCACCTAGGTACTTTTCTTAGTCTGTACAAGGTCTTCCACAGGTTGCACACCTTTCCCTCCAGTGCATCCACCCCATTTGGCATGCCAAGGTAGATCTCCTTGTTGATGATGCCTTTGAGGATTTATTTCTTGAAATTAAATTGGTGGATTTCCATGTTTTTTGCGCCTGCCGCCACAAGGATCGTCCGGCTTCTTGTAAACGTGGCAACAAGAGCGAAATTCTCATCAGATTTCTCGCCTCTCCACTGTGCATACCCCTTTGCCACAAGCTACGCCTTGTGATTCCCCACCTTTATTTTCTTTATGAGATTCACCTTGAATACCCATTTGGAGCTGACAACCTGTGGTCAATCCAGAAGCTGTCACGTGAGGGATGTAAACTCACTGCCTTGTGCAAGTGATTCTTTTCAGGCTGTTCAAGCGCCTCTTGCATGGTTTTCGGCTCCGTTGCATCTGCCATTATGCACCGCACCATCCCAACCCAGTGATCCTTGCTTTCGTCATACCTCTTTGTCACATTTTGTTAACTTCAACTGCAATGCAATGACCTTGACAAAGCCAGCTGCTGGTCCTGCTGCTGCCCTGCTACAACATTGTCCTTGGCTGTGGCCTTCCCTGAGTTAGCTGCTATGACTTTCATTCCAGCAGCACCTGCAGCAACTGCATTTTCATGGTGCAATCTACACCCTCGGACTCTAAAGGCCCATCATCGACCTCTGCAGCCGTTTTCTCCAACTCAAGACCTCCTACAGTGTCCTCCAGCTGCTCTTCCCATTCAAAACTTCCATTGGGACGAGGTTGGTAATGTAGCATGCTATACTCACAGCTTCTGGCCAGAGGCTCTGTGGTAGATTTGCACCTACGAGCATCACCCACGCTACGGTGAGCAGAATCTGATTCACGCACTCCGCCATGCCACTAGACCATGGTGTATACAAAGTGGTCGGCTGGCACTCAATGCCCTGCTCCTTGAGCCACCCGCTTCATCCTATGTACACGCTGCCAATGTCACTAAGTAGCACTATGAACGCACCTCCTTCAGCCAATCTGCCTCTCCAGTGCTGCAGTGTACTTCTTCAGTCCATCCAGCAGCTCACTTTTCTGATTCAAGAAGTAGAAGTAGATTTTTCTGCTAGTATGATTGATGAAGGTGAAGAATTACCTCACACCGCCTATAGAAGGAATATTGATTGGCCTGAATATCATTGTGCATGACCTCAAGCAGCTTCTCGGCCCACCGCTGGCCGTATTCACATGACTTGCACTGTGCCTTGTCCAAAATGCAAAGCTCACAATTTTTTTGCTCTACGGCATCTACTGATACGTCTACTACGCTAGTGATGTTAAGGCCACAAACCATGTTAAACTTTGCCATCTTTTTCATGTTTGTGGGCGATGAGTGTCCCTGCTGTTTTGGTGCCACAGCTTCAAATATGCTCCCCCACCTTTGGCCAGGTTGGTGGTGCATACTTGCGGGTTCGCTGTGTTAGCTATTGAAGAGATGATCTTTGTCTCCACCACGTACAGACCTCCCTTGCATTTTACCTCTAGCACAACCTCGCCGCTGCTTCTAATCCACATGACTACCCCTTTTCTGGGGAAGATCACCTCATATCCCTTGTATGTCAAACGTACCACACTTAGAATGGCAGCCAGGCTGTGGAAATGTTGCATGTTTTTGATAAAATGCTTTAACCTTATACCACCAACCACCACCTGCACATCTACATCACCTTGTGCGGCTGCTACTTCGACCTTGTCGTTGGCAACCACCATGGACTTGGAAAACTTAGCGTAGTTGATGAATCCTATCCTGTTAACTTGGATATGCTCCTCCGAACCTGAATCAAGGCATAACCGTTTGGCTCCCTTGAGGTAGTGATTTTTTGTGCCATTTACAAGCGCCTTCGTGCCTTGCGCCTTTGCCGCTAAAACATTCCTCCTATAGGAATTCCTAGAACTAATGGCCCTCCCTGCCACAGTTTTCCACGCACCCTCCTTTTACCACTGCCTCTCTTTCCACTGCTGCTGCCCACCGTGAATCTTGCTTACCAGGGATGATGAGATAACCTGGGCTGATTACGATGATGAGGCCTCAGCAATGCTGCGACTGTGTGGCTCATTGTGGATGTGCTCAGCGACTTCGCCATAGGTGAGTTGCTCCACTTTCCAACCTTCCAAGACACTGATAAGAGGACTCCAAATGTCTGATAGAGCCATAAGGAGAGCCTTCACTTGCATCTACGTATCAATACTCTACCCCACATCATTCTCTTGCAATGCAAGAGAATCAATCTGATGCATGGCAGAGATGGCATCATCATCCTCCTCAGTCCACATCATTCAAGAGTCACTTTGTTACGAATATCTTTTATGAAAAATATGTACATTGATGGATGGAGGAGTGCTTCCCCCATGCCTTGGCTTCTGGAATGTGTCCATGATAGTAGTAGGAGCATCATTGCCTTCGTGTTGTTTTTGGCAAAAGCTGCCTTCTTCATTATTATTGTGCTTTCATCTTGAACGTTGTGCCCATCATAAGGTCCAACAGTTGCTCGTGTGCAAAGTGGATCTCAGAATACCACTGCCACAGCCCAAATCCAGGGCCGCCCATGAAATTTTGCATGGGCTTGGACTCCGTCTGCAGCGCCATGCTGTACTCCTACTGTGGATAGTCTCGGAAAATTTTATGGCAAAGTTGTCTGGAATGATACTCCCATGCGTTACGGAGGCCGTAAACATCTTGGCAGGTAGATCAGGGCTATGGGCACATAGCCCATTGGAAAAAATGCTTTCCTAACATTCTCTTTTCATCCAACTTTCCACGACATTTTTGGCAAATTGACTTCCAAGGGAGGTGTGTGTTTTGGATTGCCAAACACACCAAATAAGCAAACCCCTCGTAGAATGCAGCTTGTAGAACTCAGGAATGCCGAACACAACTTTTAGTACGTTATTACAGAGAAGTTTCATTAGCTAGTTAAATCTTGTCATCTGATTTTTCCAACATTCCCAAGAACGCCCCAAACAGAGTACAAAAGCCCCTTCTACAACCCTTGGTGACACCAAGTACCATGCTTCCAACGGCTGGAAATGGGTAGACGCATCGACGACGACTCGTCGAAGTGCCCTTTCTGACCCAGGCCTTGTGGAAAAGTCTGGTATGGTTGAGAATCCCCCGGGTTCTTTCCCTTGACCATGCTTTCAGTTGGATCCATTGAGATTTGAAATCAGACCATAGATGGCAAGATATCCTGTCACCCATGACGGATACCAGATATTGCCCACCAAGCACCCTAGAGTTGGGTGAGTCTAGCTTTCTGAATATGAAACCAAAGTGCACAGATCAAAGCTAAGAAAAAATGGAAATATGAAGGGAGTCCATATCTGAATCAGATTGGACATCCAACGATTCTGCAGGGGAAAAACCAGGAAAATGGCAAACAAAATCCATGGTAGTGGCACTTTCTGACACAATCTCTTTGCTCGGACACTCTGCTCTGCTACAGACTGGTAGGAGAAGAGGAATCATGCATTGCTCCAATAAACTCAAGGAAATCAGCAATTATTCCCATAAACTGACCATCCGGTCAAAGAGAATTTGCATGTAATTACATGCACATGAACCGTTGTGATAACATATGAGTGCGGACCATCAAGATCTATGCTGTCACATGTGTGTATGGATAGTAGAATCAAATCAAGGCCCAGGATGTTAAGTGCATCAGAGTAGTGCAAAAAACCAGCAGGGTCATTAAGATGCACAGCACCAAAGCGAGATACATGGAGCTTCACACCAGACCCCGTGTGAGTGTTATGAAACTGACCCAAAAGGACCAATATTCACATATTCGTCACAACGTCATGTTATGTGATGGGTGGAAACTGGGCAAAAATTTCAGGGAATATGTGGCACACCACCAGGAAAAGTGACACACCAGTGACCGATTGAACTCTTGATACTCCCGACCTCTCCCAATTGGACTGAAAAAAGCCGAGAGTTGCTGCACAATATCTACTCTCTCACGAAGTTGTTTCTTAGCACACCAATGTCTCTCAAAAGTATCAAAGACGGCCGGTAAACCAAAGTACAAAATACCAATATGACCACAAACCAGAATTGGGGACAAACCCCAAAAACAAGGGAGACCGCACTCAGACCGCATAGCGCAAACCGCATCCTCCATGGTGCGGTTCCAACGCTCGGAAACACCGTTCTGCTGAGGGGTAGCAGGAGCGGAGACCTGGTGAAAAATCCCGTGCTCGGCAAAGAATCCGTCCATCTCGCAAGGAACTCACCGTCGTGATCCGAGCGGAAAGTATGCAGCGTGTGACGTGACTGACGCTCAGCCATCACTAGCCAGAGTCGAACCACAAGGGCGGCGTCACTCTTCTGATGCATGCTGTAGACCCACCGCATCCGGGTAAAGTCATCAGTCAGAGTCAGAACATACCGGCCCCGATCAAATAGGGACTCGACCGGAAGAGGACCGAGAAGGTCCGAGTGAACTAACTCGAGAGGCCGAAGCGCTCGGGAACGAGAGTCAGGGTAGGTGCATCGGTGCATCTTCCCCTGAGCGCAAAAGAGACAGTCGGTCTTGGGTGGCTTCTCAAAAGAAGCCGCGTCAAGACCGAGAGCTGGCTGTGTCCGAATGAGCTTCAACACAGTGTCAAATCCCACGTGACACAGACGACGATGAAGCAACCGCTGGTGTTCTGGAGACAGAACACCAGTGACAGAAACCCGAGCAGAGGAGAAAGGGGAGCAAGGGGAAGAGGTGCGAGAGACCCGATACAGATCATCTACGACAGAGGCACGAAGGACAACACTGCGAGTGTCAGTAGCAGTCACAGTCGCTGAGTCTGCGGTATGCTCCACCGAGAGACCCATCAGTGTGCAGGCACGCACACAAAGCAGGCTGAGCTCAAGATCAGGCACAAACAACACCTCAGAAAGGTACAAGGGGCCAGACGGACCATTGAAACATACAACCCCAACACCATGGACTGGCAAAGACTGACCAGAGCCTGTACGGACGGAACGGATAGACGTGACAGGACCGAGAACAACAAAATCACTACGACGACACATCATGTGATGAGAGGTACCAGAATCGATGATCCAAGTGCCACCGGAGTCACGACTGGTGGACGTCACTGTACAACGGGCAATGGAACACTCGGCATCAGAGGGACGCTGAGCCGTCAGTGGGGAGGAACGACGCAGGACACAAAGATGAGACTCATGAACCCAGTCGGTGCATTCAGGCCCATCATCATCACATGCTGACTGTGCTCCCCCACACGAGTCGTCACGAGTCACAGGAACGAACAGACAGACAGTCTGTGGACCACCCGACGATGACAATACACTCGCACCTCCCTGAAAGCGGAGCGCCAGAAGGTGTCAGAGCTCAGTGATGGTGCGGTCGCGTGGGTCCGGATCGCTGCTACTCGCCGGTGGAGAAGCGGGAACAGCTGCAGTCGTGGCCGCCACGCGTCCAGAGGATGGCGAGGATGACGTGCTGGACGTGGAACGGAGGGCGTGTGCAGCCTGGAGCCCACGAGTAATCCGCGCCCAGTCGAGCGGTTTCTGGCACTCGGTGTAGCGATGGGCGCCTCCACAGTTGTAGCAGTGAACAGAACGTCCACTGCTACCACTGGAGGACGACTGCTGCTGTGACTGCTGCTGACCTGATCCACGTTTCCCTTTCTTCTTCTTCCCCTGAGCTGCTGCTGCAACACCCTGTGTCTGAGTAGGTGTGGGGGGGGCCGAGGAGGAGGAGGAAGACGAGGACGTGATGGAGGATGAAGAAGGAGACTGCAGGAGGGAGATGGTGGTGATGTGACGACTGTTGCAACAAGGGAAGTATCCTGATGGGCCACGGCTGCCTCGCGGGCTGACGTCACCTAGAGGAAGAGCTGGTGCACCCAAGGGAGAAGCTGCAGAGTGGCTGAAAAGGGCTCGAGGACAGCGTCGCTGTACCGTGTGAAGATGTCAGTATACTCAAGGCGAACTCCGAGCATCATCGTACGGAGCGTCCACAGCTGTGTGCCTCCTGAGGTCCCAAGGCGCGTGTAGATGCGCATGGCACGTCGCCAGTAATCGGCTGCAGGCTCTGCAGGCCCCTGACGGAGAGAGTGGAAGGCACGAATGTGTGCTGCACGGGTGGCGTGCGTCTCTACGGCCAGCAGGGATAAGGCCATATCCCAACCTCCGCGTGGATCGGCGCCGGTGCCTGTGCCGGGCTCGCCAAGGAAAGGGCGGAAGTCGACAACGGTCTCGCGTGGCATGGCATAGAGGAGTCCGCGCATCACCCTGGCTGCTGTCAGCACCTGTGCTGGGTCTGTAGGCTGATATGGGCTGTGGTAGTAGGGCCACACGTCCTCTGAAGTAGCCCAAACCTGAAAGAGGATCTCCCAGCAGTCGAAGCCGTCCTCAGTGATGTACCGTGGAGGTGGTGTCTCAAAGTCCTTGGGTTGCCGCTCCGTGGGGAGAGCAACCGCAGGCCGAGGGGGACGAGGGACGGGGAAGACTCCTGGAAGGGGATAGTCACCGGGATAGTCGGGTGACGATCGCACCGTAGGAATCCGAGGAGATCTGGTGCCCGTCTGCAGCTGACGGAGGCGCTCCTGAAGAACTCGAATCTCATGATCCGGGGAGTCGTCTGTCATGCCTGGCATGAATGGNGGGCTGTGGTAGTAGGGCCACACGCCCTCTGAAGTAGCCCAAACCTGAAAGAGGATCTCCCAGCAGTCGAAGCCGTCCTCAGTGATGTACCGTGGAGGTGGTGTCTCAAAGTCCTTGGGTTGCCGCTCCGTGGGGAGAGCAACCGCAGGCCGAGGGGAACGAGGGACAGGGAAGACTCCTGGAAGGGGATAGTCACCGGGATAGTCGGGTGAAGATCGCACCGTAGGAATCCGAGGAGATCTGGTGCCCGTCTGCAGCTGGCGGAGACGCTCCTGAAGAACTCGAATCTCATGATCCGGGGAGTCGTCTGTCATGCCTGGCATGAATGGATCATCATCCAAGAGGTCAGAAGGTGGTGGGTCAGGTCGAGCTCCTGTAACGGGAGCCTGAGCCGACTGCTGTGTAGAGACCGCGACGCCGGCAGCTCCCTCGGAAACCTGCCGTGGGACTGTGGACTGGCCACGCAGAAGCTTAGTCAGCGTACGGATGGCATCAGTCTGCTCCCGCTGTAGGCGACGCATCTCATCCTGCTGGCTCCGTAGGTCCTCAATAGCCTGCGAGCGTGGGCTCAGGAACCCAGAAGAGGAGGAGTAGGGATCGCTTGTCGCCTTCCCCTTGTTGTTCGACGAGTTCATGCCGCCCCTCAGTATGGGTCGACAAGTTAGGTTTGTCAGATTCCAAAAGCGTCAGCGTTTCTCGAGGAGTTGAGAGGCTGGCAATTTTTGACTGTCCGGCCAAAAATTTGGCTAAGTATAATGCTGACGTTGGCTCGACTCCCTCCTTTTTTTTTTGGTGTAACACCGCCGCGGAACGCTCTCGCGAGACACCGCCGCGGAACGCTGCCGCGGAACACCACTGCGGAGCGGTGTCGCGGAACACCGCCGCGGAACGAATCCACCGCGGAACACTTTCGCTGAGCACCTCCGCGGAATACTGCCGCGGAACGGCTACCGCGGCCGCTCTGCTATGGGTGCAGAACGCTGTGATCGCGGATCAGCCGCGGAACTGCTTTGGACGTGCGACCGCGGAACTCCGTCGATCACCGCCGGCGTGTTCCGGAACGGTCGCGGAGCTGCCGCGGTAGGATGTCGCGGATCCGCGGATCGACGCGGATCTGCCGCGGAACTGCTCCGGTCGTGTGAAAAAGCGGAACTCCATGGAGCACCGCCGGACTGTTCTGAAACGACCGCGGAGCTGCCGCGGTGAAATGTCGCGGATCCGCGGAGCACCACGGAACTGCCGCGGCACTGTCGCCGCGAGGAGGTGCACTCGGAACGCTGCGTGCCACCGCGGCACCCGTCGGCGTGCTCCGTTGCGGCCGCGCAGTTTGCCGCGGCTGCTGCGGAGACCTCGCCGCCGCGGAACACCGCGGATGTTGCGCGGAGCGGCCTCCACTGTCGCGGAACTGCCACGGAACTGCCGCGGAACGTGCGCGGACCTCGTAAGAAAACGGTGGAAACGGTGATGGGTCCTTCCAGGACCTCCCGCCGAGGCAGTGGGTACTGCTGCTGCTGCGACTCCAGGCAACGGTTGCGGTTGCTCACTGCTATTGCGGTTGCTGCGTCTCTGCTACGCAGCTGTGCGAGCACTGGCTCGTTGCTCTGATACCATGAAAGACAGCTACCTAGCACTGCTGTTGCTGGCGTGGCGCTACAAGCCCGCCAGCTAACTCATTAGCACACACAGGTGGAGGTGCGAACAGCAAGAGGTTGGCTAGGGACACAAACACAAGTGTCAGAAGCTGCAAATATTGAGACTTGCAGAGAGACATAGCAAATGACAGGTCCATGGCCTAAATACCTGCCGCGGCGCACAGCAGGTGTCGCACGCGGCGGTCCAAGAGCTGTCCTAAAACCGGCCCAAAACCACTGTTTTGGCCAGAACTCTGCGCACACATGTCAGAATGCTACGCGGTCTGAACCTAGACGTGTAGGATCACAAGACGAACGCTATGACTGGTCACACGCATGCATCCATCATCAGACGGTGGACACGCAATGCAAAAACATGTAAATCGGGCTCATGGCCAGTCCGCCGAAAACACTCCTATAGGCTGCAGAAAAAAACAGCAGGGAGTCCCGACAGTGTCCGGGGCTCTGGAACGGTAGTCGGCCAGCTCCAAGCTGGTAGTCCGCCGCCCGTCGTCCCTCCGAATTCACCAGGTCCCGCCTCAGGGATCTGCACGAGTATGGACACGGCCGAGTGGTCACAGTCGACTGTACAAGAACGTCACAAATCACAACATCCCCATGCAAACTCCCCGCAAACCACTTACAAAAAATAAAAAACCATTCTTTTAAGGATTTTGTGATAATTGGGTAGGAAATTGTGACGTCAGCATGTCGACGCCGCATCCATGCGACGTCGACATGCTATCTTTCGACAGACAAGAAGGTTATGTTGTTTATTTTCTACGCCAGGATTTTTGCGTCCTTAAAGAAGGGGCGAGTCAGGCTTATTGTTCTGGCGGAGGGGGGAATGAGGCTTATTGTTCTGGTGGAGGGGCGGATGAGGCTCATAGTTCCGACAGAGGAGCGGATGGGGCTTATCCTTCTGGCGGAGGGGCGGATGGGACTTATTGTTCCGACAGAGGCGCGGATGGGGCTTATTGTCCGAAACGAGGGGTATATGGTTATTCCGCCCTTTGAAATGGGCATCGGATTACACCCTCCGCGTCGCTAGCATTCTTACAGCCAGACGGTGTGCCGCGCACAGGCAGGAAAATGTATAAAGACGCTGTAATCATTAGGACACCACGCCGAACCGAACCACACACTTCGCTGGCCGCCGTCGAGCGACCATGGCGCACGACGGAATGTCAACGCCCAGTGACTCTGCTGCCGCCGCTCGCAAGCGAGCCCCGAAGAAGTCTGTGAAGAAAGGCGCGGCGGGAGCGCCAGCAGCAGCGGTGGCAGACGCAGCGTTGCCGAGGCCGGCAGTCAGGCAGGAAGGCAGCAGCGGCAGCGTCGGCGGTAGCGGCGGCAGAGACGGGGTCGGATCTGGCAGCAGCAAGTGGCTGGCGGCGGACGGCAGCAAGCGGTGGGCGGAGGTTTTCTTCCTGTGCTACTCTCCAGTGTGGATCACGTGGGCCCTCTGCATCATCGT
Source organism: Penium margaritaceum (assembly GCA_023375785.1). NCBI lineage: Eukaryota > Viridiplantae > Streptophyta > Zygnematophyceae > Desmidiales > Peniaceae > Penium > Penium margaritaceum. The sequence continues at coordinate 218,679 of SZWC01001719.1, read as the reverse complement.
GCCCTTCGGTTTCTACCACGTGCGTCCCCCTCTTGTCGTCTTGTGCTTCAAATCTTCTTCCCCCCATCCTCCCTCCCCGCCCCCCCTTCCCCCTCCCCCTCCCCCCGCCTCCCAACCCTCCTTCCCCTCTGTGCCCTCCGGCCGGGCTTACTGCTCTGTTCGACCGTGCCAGAGCCTGCAGCCAAATCTATCAACGCGGCACAGGTGCAGGCGCAGGCCCCTAGCTGTTGCGTCACTACAAGTTTTCTCCCTGCATTCGTGACTTGTCCTCCCTCTGATTGTCCTCATCTACCTCCTGGTCCTCCACGTCTTCCTCCTCCTCGTCGTCCTCGTCCTCCGCCAATGCCTCTTCATCCTGCTCCTCCACATCCTCCTCCACGTCATTGTCCTCCTCCACGTCCTCCTCGTCCTCGTTCTCATCTTCGCCCGCGTCCTTGTCCTTGCCCTCCTGCTCCTGCTCCTGCTTCTCCTCCTGCTCCTCCTCCTCCTGCTCCTCCTCCTCCTCCTCCTCCTCCTCCTCCTCCTCCTGGTGCCGCCGCCGCCGCCACCGTTGCTGCTGGTGCTGCAGTCTTTCAGGGAATTGGAGTACATGTACGTGGGTCTCGCCGCTGGGCTGCCCTGTGTTTT
>SZWC01001719.1:168974-190753 GCA_023375785.1 Penium margaritaceum | reverse complement strand
TCCCCCCTCTTTCCATGGAACGCTTCCCCCATGTGCATTCTCTCACACACAAAGTGTTTTCTGCCGCCGCAACGCCCATCAGGATTGAGGAGGACCCGTGCGAGCCCAAGTGGAGTCTCGGTCGCACAGCGCTCGACTCGCTCGGCGCCGCCATGCTGGTCACGGTGCTGCTGGACTTTTGGCGCCTCGCCATCGGCCCCATCGTCCCCGTGCAGAAGCTCGCGCAGGCTGCTGCGGCCACGGCAGGGGGCTCGTGCGCCAGCACGGGCGTGAACGCCACGCACGTCGGCCTGGCTTGGGCGTAGAATGATGATTTATCTCTTTATTCTTCTTTTTATCCCTTTCTGTTTTCACAGCACGAGTGGGTTGAAACACTGTTGGTCCTTTTACACTGTGGTGAGTGATTTGTGAGGTTTTGAGTGAGCGTGGGAGTCACTGTTTCGCACGTCGGCCCTGCTTTTGGCGTTGATGACGCTGCTTGGCCAAACGTGCCACTGCATGAGCGAGGCAGCAGTAGCAGCAGCTGCAGCAGCTGCTCCCGCACCTGCAGCTTGTTTTCGGTTCTGCAGAACGTTTGTGTTTGAGCACTGAAGGGAAAAGTAGGCAGGAAAGTAGATGTGTCGAATGATGGGTGGAGGATGTGCATCTCTTTCTTGACCTGGTCAGCAGAATTGACGAACTCAGCATCTTTCTCACTCTCAGGGATGGGGAATATAACACCATTGATTGACATGGGATTGGGCCAATTAGCTAAGAACACATAGAAAGCAGAGGGTGACTCTCGTTTGCCCTATACCGGCAACAAAAGACCTGAGAACCAATACTAAAAATCATTCTTGCTCGTTGCATGCATTGAGAAAAGGCTATCTGGCCAATCGATTGTCAGCAGCGAAACGACTACTCGCATACTTGACCAGTTGTTGATTGGATAATGGCCAATTGACAGCTTGTGAGGATTACCGACTTTCGTTGTTGATCCTTGATCGGCTTGAGACCTCTATCACGAGGGACTCTCCAGAAATTCGGCCAGCAGCTTATTGGAAAAAAAAAAGTTACGCATCAAGTTCAATCATCAAACCTTCATTTGAAGCATCAATCCTAATTCAAACTAATCACCGGGTTTGGGTTTCATTTTTGCGGGGCACCTGTCCGCCCCCCGCCGCAGTGAGGCCCGGCTGTTGAATTTGTGACCAGTTTGTGGCCACTCACATCTACTATGCCCTCTTCTCTCACCACACATGCTCACACATTCATATACAGATTAATGGATCATGGACCCGCCTTGGGAGTCAACGCTCAAGATCATCGTGGCTGCTAGCACCAGTCCTGTCATGGGCTAGAAACCTAGGCAGCAGGTTGGGGCAGCATGCGTTTTCCATGCAGCGTGCGGGCTTCCACGCTCGTTGCTTAAGTCTGCTGCCCCCTCAGTCTGCTGCTCTAGAGACTAAGTCCCCCTAAGTCTGGAAGCTCTCGGTTTGTTACTCAGAAGTGCGCGCGCCAGTGTTTGCGCCAGAAAGCAGCTGAAAATTGGAAGTAACTGATTAGCAATGAAGAATGAGCAACAATGGGGAACCCCTCCAAGTTCTAGCCCCCCCCCCCCCCCACTAGTGTAAAAGTTGATACTCAGCTAACCAGCCAATCAGAAAATAGTGCTAGACCTATTTTCTGGCAGGCAGGGTTTTCTCGGTGAGCCCTGCCAAACGCTTGACAGCCCAAAACCCGGGCGTCGTCCGTTTTTCCTGAAAACTGGACCATACCACAATACCGATGCTTCGAACGCAGTCGTGCGGTTAGAATCGGCTAGAAAAATAGCTACAAGAAGTTATGGCTGCACGAACCCAGGAAGTGCCTACGACAGTCAACGATGCCAAACAGGGCCAAACAAAAGAAGACATGGACCCTAGGCATCGCATGATGCTGCAGACGCAATGCCACGGCCAGACACAGCGCTAGGTGCATGCAGACTGCATCCGCAGTGGCAGTGACTGCCGGCGGCCCGACCACCGAGGAGGCCTGCTGATGGAGCTGAGCGCATCACCAGAGGGAGGAGGCTCTAGCGACGGGTGGGTGGGCCTCAGCGTGCGTCGGCTCCACCGAACGACACTCTAGCGGCGTCAAGTCTCGCCGTCAGTCATCTGCACGCCGATGTACACAAGCCAAGAGGACACACCAGAGTACAATGAGAGATGCACGAAAACCAACACACCCCCATGACTCACAGGCGTAGTGCACATGTGCGGGCAGAGACACAGTCAACGACCAGACTCCCCCAGGCCAAGCAGAGATGCAAGCAAGGACAGAGAGAGTCACTCACGGACGCATGCCGACTGAGCTCACAGCCTTCTTGAACGAGTCGCGCTTCAGTGCCTTGGTTAAGAAGTCAGCCAACTGCCGTGCTGTCTCAACCCACACGATGATGACGCTGCCGTCATGCAACAATGAACGCACATAGTGATACTCAACATTGATGTGCTTTGTGCGTGTGTGATGCACGCCGTCATTGTCGGCGATGGTTATGGCACTCTCATTGTCACAGTGCAACGTGATGGATGCGACGGACTGGCGCAACTCGGACAACAGACGACGCAACCACACACTCTCACACGCGCCTGAGCCAAGAGCAACGTACTCAACCTCAGCAGTGCTGCGTGCAATGCATCCCTGCTTGCCACTGCGCCAGGACACAACTGTGCCGCCAATCAAAAAGATCCAACCTATGCGACTCTTACCGTCCGGACTGCCGGTCCAGTGACTATCGGTGTAGCCCACCGCGACAACAGACAACTGATGGCGGAACATGAGACCTCGCCGAGGAGTCGAGACAACATAGCGCAGTACTCGGTTCGCGGCCTTGTAATGGAGGTGATGCGGCTCCTGAGAGAACTGGGCCAGGAGGTTGACGGCGAACGCGATGTCTGGGCGTGTCGTCGTCGCTAGGAACATCAGTGACCCGATGACTCGCAGGTATGTGGTCACGTCAACTGCTCCCCCACAACAGCTGGGTCAGGACTCTTCAGCTTCGCCTGGCCATCGGGTGACATGGGTGAGGATGCGCTCGGCACGAGTGGCAGGTCCTCCGCAAAGCGGGTGGACAGCGTCTGCACATAGGCGGCCTGGTGGATGTGCAGGACGCCCTGGGAGCGATCATGCTCGAGTTCCATGCCCAGGAAGACCCTGGCAGACCCAAGGTCCTTCATCTGGTAGGCGNGCGATGTCTGGGCGCGTCGTCGTCGCCAGGAACATCAGTGACCCGATGACTCGCAGGTACGTGGTCACGTCAACTGGCTCCCCCACAACAGCTGGGTCAGGACTCTTCAGCTTCGCCTGGCCATCGGGTGACATGGGTGAGGATGCGCTCGGCACGAGTGGCAGGTCCTCCGCAAAGCGGGTGGACAGCGTCTGCACATAGGCGGCCTGGTGGATGTGCAGGACGCCCTGGGAGCGATCATGCTCGAGTTCCATGCCCAGGAAGACCCTGGTAGACCCAGGGTCCTTCATCTGGTAGGCGGCGTGCAGCAGATCCTTGACACGCTGGATGGCAGCCGTGTATGGCGACGCAATGAGCAGATCGTCAACGTACACAAGAACAGTGGCGAAAGTCTGGCCTCGCGGACTGACAAACAGTGCGGGGTCAGCGGTGCTGCGCTGGAGCCCGCCACAAAGGAGCGTGCTGCTGATCTCTTGGTTCCAGCACCGAGGCGACTGCTTTAGGCCATATAGGGCCTTGCGCAGTCGCCAGACTCTCCCAGTGCCATCGTTGAAGCTTGGGGACTGCACCATGTAGAGCTCCTCACCCTCCAGTGAACCATGGAGAAAAGCGTTGCTCACATCCATGTGGTGCAGCTCCCACCCATGCTGGGCGACCAGACTGAAGAGTGTCCGGCTAGTGGAGAACCAGCCAACTGGGACGAAGATCTGGTCGTAATCGACTCCAGGAATCTGGGCAAACCCCTTGGCTGTAAGGCGGGCCTTGTACTTTTTCAAGGACCCGTTGGGCTTCCACTTGCGCTGAAAGACCCACTTGGCGCCGATGGCCTTCCGTCCTGGGGGAAGGTCGACGAGGTCATACACGTGGTGCTGTCAGATTGCGGTGAGCTCATCAGCGTAGGCAGCGTCCCAGTGTGCGGCCTCAGAAGAGGCTTGTGCCTCGGGGCGTGGTGTGGAGCGGACTGAGAGGGCGTGTGCATCTCGAGCCCCAGGTGGGATGCGCGCGAGTGTAGCCACGACAGCAGACCGATGCTCATGATGGAGCATGGAGTAGCCCAGTGCGGAGCCCGGGTGGAGGTCTGCAATGATGGCCAAGGTGGTCAGGCCGAGGGCCTTGGTGTCAGGGTCCCCACTCACAACCGTGGGAGCGGAGGAGACACGTGGAGCCACAGGGGGGTCGAGGCGCCACGGAGCGCGGAGCGACGGTCTGCCCGCTCACCGACGGTCAGGGTTGAAGGCTGCCGCCTGGGCCACGCGTGTAGCGTGGCAGGGCAGGTGACGGCACTGAGTCCGTCGGGCTGATGGAGGCGGACGGGGTTGCTGGCCCGGAGGGACCAGCGGACGCGACTGGGTCTGCTGGCCCGGAGGGACCAGCGGATGCGACTGGGGTTGTTGACCCGGAGGGACCAGCGGCCGCGACTGGGGCTGCTGGCCCGGAGGGACTAGCGGACACGACTAGGAGTGCCGGCCCGGAGGGACCACCGGACGCGACTGGGGGTGCCGGCCCGGAGGGACCAGCGGACGCGACTGGAGGTGTCGGCCCGGAGGGACTAGCGGACGCGATTGGGCGTGCTGGCCCGGAGGGACCAGCGGACGCAACTAGAGGTGCCGGCCCGGAGGGACCAGCGGACGCGAGTGGAATGCTGGCCCGGATGGACCAGCGGACGAACCTGGAGGTGCCGGCCCGGAGGGACCAGCGGATGCGACTGGGGGTGTCGGCCCGGAGGGACCAGCGGACGCGACTGGAGGTGCCGGCCCGGAGGGACCAGTGGACGCGACTGAGGGTGTCGGCCCGGAGGGACCAGCGGACGTGACTGGGGCTGCCGGCTTGGAGGGACTGAGGGACGTGTCACCCGGAAGCGACAGGACGGAGGACGGACTCACCACTCCCCCACGCGACGGGAGAGACACGGATGAGCCGGAGCGAATGAGGTCGCGAGGAAACAGGTCCTCGAAGAAGAGGGCGTCCTGGGACTCAACGATGCACTGTCGGGAGGGATCTCAGAAGCGCCAGGCCTTGGACTGACGAGAGACACCAGGGAAGGTATAGGGACCTCCGCGAGGGGCAAGCTTGCCGCCCTATTGCGGGACGGGCAGTCACACAATGGCCACGCAGCCCCAGACGCGAGCCGGGCGGAGGTCAGCTCACTGACCGTACCAATGCTGGTACGGTGTGGACTGGCAGGGAAGGGGACCGTGGGGTATCCGGTTCCAGACCCAGGTCATGTAGGCCATGGCTTCAAAATGGAAGCTATCGGAGAGACCAGACTCGACCCGCATGGTGCGGACGACATCGGCCATAGTACGGTTCCACCGTTCGGAGACACCGTTCTGGGCGGGTGTGTAAGGCGCGGACCTTTCATGGCGAATTTTGCGGAAGGCGAGAAAGGTCGTGGCTTCACCCAGGTGCTCACCGCCGCGATCGGAGCAAAAGCGGCAGAGAGAGCGGCCACACTCGCGCTCCGCAAGGACAAGCCAGTCCTGGATGGCATGGGTGACATCGCTTTTCTGCCGAAGGCAGAAGACCCAGCGGTAGCGAGAATAGTCGTCAGTGAGGGTGAGGACGTAGCGAACATGCTCGCCGACAGACTCGGTAGGAAAAGGACCCATGACGTCCGAATGGACAAGGTCGAGGGGGGCAGACGCACGGGAGGAAGACAAGGGATATGTGGACCGGTGCATTTTCCCCTGAGCGCAGTCAATGCACTCAGTTGGGCACGGGAGGGGAAAAGTCTCCAGGTCAAGGCCCTTGGCCGGCTGGGTGCAGAGCATGCTGTCTACGGCGGCAGAGTAGACGTGGCAAAGGCGGCGGTGCAGGAGGCGAGTGTGCTGAGGAGAAAGCGTGCTGGTGACAAACACATGGCCTGTGGCGGCCCACGGGGAGGAGACGACAAGAGAGGAAGACGGACGAGGTACATGCCACAGGTTGCCACGGGCGGTGGCGTGCAGTACGACAAGACCAGACAGACGCAACGACACAGTGCTAATACCACGCAAGTGCACAACGTCCATGCTCATGCGGTCAAGGGCAGTGACGGACAGAAGGCTGAGCTCAAGACCAGGGACGAAGAGGACATCGGTTAGAAAGACGTCACCGGAGGGACCACGAAAACGAACGACGCCAACACCACGGACAGACAACACCTGGCCAGAGCCTGTCCGAACACCGGAAACATCGCCTACAGGACCGAATATACTAAAGGCCTCACGATAGGCATTCATGTGATGTGTGGCCCCGGAGTCGATGATCCAGGTCTCAACAGGGTCTTGGACCAGGGTCGCAAGATCACTAACGGTCTCATGGCCGCAAGCAAGGGACGCGGACGCGGTGGAAAGAGGTGCGAATCGAGACTGCCAATCATCAAGCCAAGCAACGTCGTCCTAGGAGGGGGTAGTGGAGACCATGAGAGACGACGAGACAGACGAAGAAACAGGGCATGACCGTAGCTCAGTCTCAGTCATGCAGGGCCGGACAGGGGAGCAGGAAGTGATGCAACTCGCACTTCCCTGGGGAGGAGGGCGAGGGAGGCCGAGCTGGAGCGCGATGAACTACTCTAGCTGGCGCTCACGGGAGGATGGCCCGGAAGTGTAGACGGAGTGCGGGATTATGGCGCCGGAGCCTGGGTAGAAGGAGGACTGTGCCGACGCCGACGGCTGCGGCGGTGGTGTCGGTGCGACCGGCGAAGCAACTGGAGTGGTGGAGCTGCTGGATGAGGCGGAGGTTTCAAAGCCGGCGACAGTCACGGCGGCAGAGGCGAGACGACGCTCGCGCTGGCGACGCATGGTGGCAATGATGCGCGCCTCATCCGTCGGTAGAGGGCACGTGTACCACCCGTGCCCGGGCTCACCACAGTTGAAACAGACCAAGCTGCCAACGCTGGACCGGGTCGACGACTGCTGCTGCTGTTGCTGAACTTTGCCTTTCTTGGTCCAACGCTTCTTCCTCCTCGACGACGATGAGGTAGCTGCGGCGGGGGAGGCGACGGCCACGGAGGTGACGGCAGGGGAGGCGACGGCAGGGGAGGTGACGGCCTCCGTGCACTGGAGTCGGGACTCCAGACGAGCTTCCTCAATGCAGAGGAAGAGCTTGTATGCCCAGGGTAGGAGGGTGCCCTGGGCCGCCATGGTGGAGAGAACGTCGTGAGGGTAGTGGAAAAGATGTCCGAGTACGCTTCGGTGGCACCGCACTTGATGGTGAGGAGCGCGGCCAAAGGGGGTGGGGCAGATTTCCCAAGGCGACGAAGGATGTCCTCCGCTCGCTACCAGTAGGAGGTGACCGTCTCGGTCTCCCCCATGTGCAGAGAGTTGAACTCCTGCAGCAGGCGGCTAGTCTCAGCGTCGCTGGACAGGCGATGGGGACAAGTGAGAACGTGCCACGCGGCTGTAGGGTCTGGGATGGCGCCAGCGGTGAAGTCGCCTAAGAAGGGCTCGAGGGCGAGGCGGGAAGCCAGAGGGACAACACGGACGAGAGCCCGGATGGCACGACCAATGTCATACAGCTGGTCGGCGAGGGTGGCGTCATACGGCAGGGTGTCGTATGCCCACAGGCCTTCACCCTGCGCCCAAATGCGGAAGCTGAGCTCCCAGCTCCGGAACTGCTCGCCGGCCTGAAGCGGCGGCGGCGGCGTCTCAAAGTCCTTTTGCCTGCGGCCGACACCTAGAGTGGGGCCAAGGACGGAGGTCACTGTCTGCTGCTAGCGCAGAGTCTGTTACTGCGCCAGGTATTGCGTGGCTCCAGACACAGTTGGGCTGGTGCGCCCTGGAGGGGGGAAGGACGGAGGCGCATTGGGGGCAGACTGGGAAACTAACGGTTGCAGTGCCGCAAGCTATTGCGTCAGGGTGGCGAGCTGTTGCTGAAGAGCAGGGGGTCAGGGTTATTGCCAACGACATCAGAGGGTTGCTGGCACCGCTGCTCCTATTGTTGTTGCTGCTGCTGCTTCCGCTGTTGCTGTTGCTCCTGCTGCTGCTGCTACTACTGCTGCTCCTACTTCTCCTGCTGTTCCTACTGCTCTTGCTGCTACTACTACTATTGCTGCTGCTCTTGTTGCTACTGTCGTTGCCACTGCTGCTGTTGCTGTTGCTGCCGCTGCAAGAAAGGGGGGGTGGGGTCCCCCTCAACAGAGGAGGACCCCTCCCCAGTGGGGCTACCAGCCATGGTGTGATACCCTTTGTTTTGTTTGTTGTTTTTTTTTCTTTTTCTCTTTGTGGGTTGCTGATGTTAGCAGTGGCGTCTTGCCGAGGCCGGTGGACGTCCTACCCACCCTTAGGATTGTTTCCCCCTTCCCTTGCCCCTTTCTTTGGTTTTTTTTTAGTTGATGATGTCAGCAGTGATGTCAGCACTGACGTTAGCAGTGGGATGCTGACGTCAGCAGTGGCGGTTGTTGGGGCCGCTGCTGCAGCTGCTGTTGCTGCTACTACTGCTGCTGCTTTTTACTGTTGCTGCGGCTGCCACTACAGTTGGTACTTCTTCTACTGCTGCTGTTGTTGCTGTTGCCGCTGCTGCTGCTACGACTGCTGCTACAGCTGCTGCTACTTTTGCTGCTGCGGCTGCAGTTGCAGCAGCAGTTGCTAGTGTTGTGGGTTACTGCGGCTGCTAGGGCTGCTACTGCAGCGAAGACAGCTGCTGCAGCAGCGGCGGCGAAGCAGGTGGGGTGGGGGATTTTTTTTGCTCTTTTTTTCTTCTTCTTCCTCGTCTGTCACAACGGGTAGCTGCCCGCTGTCAACTGCAAGCAGCGGGCTGCTGCTCGTTGGCAGCGAGCTGCTGCTTGCTGGCAGCGGGCAGCTGCTCGCTGGCAGCAGCGGATTGCTGCTCGCTGCTCGCTCTCTGCGGGCAGCAGAGCAGCAGCGAGCAGCAGCAGCCGCTACTGGCAGCTGCTCATTGCAGCAGCTGCTGCGGCTGGCTGTTGCTGCGGCTTGCAGCTACGGCTGCTGCAGCCTGCTGCAGCTGCTGCACACTGATACAGCTCCTGCTTGCCGCTGCTGCTGCGAGCTGTTGCTGCAGGCTGCTGCGAGCTGCTGCTTCTGTCTACTGCTGTTGCTGCACGCAACTACTGCTGGCTGCTGCTGCCACTGCTCACTGCCGTTGCCTACGGCTGCCGCTGCTGCAAGCTGCTGCTGCTGCGTGCTGGTGCAAGTAACTGCACCTGGGTGACGTTGCTGCGTGCGTCGTCGCCCACAGGTGTTGGACGCGGCCTGCCGCTCACCTCCACGCGTCACGTGTGGGGGTCAGTGCTACCGAAAAAATTTCGGCAGCATTTTCCCTGGCCCAGTGGCCGTGGGAAAAAATCTGACGCCGCCACCAGGCGGGTCAATGCTGCCGGAAAAAATCCGGCAGCATTTCCCCTGCACTGGCGCGTATGGGGGTTCGCCGGCGTTGTCTAGCACCTGTACACCAGTCTTCTGCTGCTGCTGCTATGCTCTGGCTCTGATACCAAGCTAGGAACCTAGGCAGCAGGTTGGGGCAGCATGCATTGTTGATGCAGCGTGCGGGCTTCCACGCTCGTTGCTTAAGTCTGCTGCCCCCTCAGTCTGCAGCTCTAGAGACTAAGTCTCGAAGCTCTGGGTTTGTTACTCAGAAGTGCGCGCGCCAGTGTTAGCGCCAGAAAGCAGCTGAAAATTGGAAGTAACTGATTAGCAATGAAGAATGAGCAACAATGGGGAACCCCTCCAAGTTCTAGCCCCCCCCCACTAGTGTAAAAGTTGTTACTCGGCTAACCAGCCAATCAGAAAATAGTGCTAGACCTATTTTCTGGCAGGCAGGGTTTTCTCGATGAGCCCTGCCAGACGCCCGACAGCCCAAAATCCGGGCGTCGTCCATTTTGCCTGAAAACTGGACCATACCATTCCACCGATGCTGCAAAAGCAATCGTGCGGTCAGAATCAGCTAGAAAAATAGCTACAAGAAGTTATGGCTGCACGAACCCAGGCAGTGCCTACGACAGTCAACGATGCCAAACAGGGCCATACAACAAAAGACATGGACCCTAAGCATCGCATGATGCTGCAGACGCAATACCATAGCCAGACACAGCGCTAGGTGCATGCAGACTGCATCCGCAGTGGCAGTGACTGCCGGCGGCCCGACCACCGAGGAGGCCTGCCGATGGAGCTGAGCGCATCGCCAGAGGGAGGAGGCTCCATCGACGGGTGAGTGGGCCTCAGCGTGCGTCGGCTCCACCGAGCGACACTCCAATGGCGTCAAGTCTCGCCGTCAGTCATCTGCATGCCGATGTACACATGCCGGGAGGACACACCAGAGTACAATGAGAGATGCACAAAAACCAACATCATGTAGCCACCAAGCTGCCCAGGGATGCCTCTTGGCGTAACTGGCTTGCCTAAGTTTTTCTCCTCTCGACTATCTTCCTAGGATGTGGTAGATTCTGGGCCTTGCACATTTTTTCTGTTGTTGCCTACATCATTGTTGTTTGCTTATGGGTGTTTGGAGGAGGTGCATGTTTTCCCGGATGTTGATCCTCAAGGGGCCACCGTGTCGTTGGTTGGCCGTACACTGGTGAGAAGCCGTCCTCGGTTAATATCAAGAGGTCTGGCTCGACCCCCGGGTGGCGGTGCATGCTTGGTTGAGCAGTCTCTCGATGGGGGTGTGCACTCACTGGTGCTTCGACTCTCGCTTCCCCACCCCGACACTTGTCTTGGCTGTACCATTTTTTTTAAGGCAAAAAAATCCACATCCATGGCACGTATGGCTTGTGGGGCTCTCGCACTCTCTCACTCCCTCCTTATTCCCTCACTTATTTCAACCTAGCTAACAACAATAGTGGCAGGTTCCCTTTCCATGCATGGGGAGTTTCAAAATCCCCGCAAACCTTGCACAAACCTCATTTGGAAGTATCACAAACCAAGCCATTTGGGGGTTGTGATAGATGTGCATGGGATCGAACGTCATGTGTCGTCGACGCATGACATGCGGGCTCAACATGCCTTTTTGTCCTCTTTTCGTTGTTAGTGCTCGAGCGGTAGTGACGTCAGATGGGTATTTGGAGTATTTTGTGTTCAATAGTGGGAGGATGGGTTGTAGTTCCAAAAACTGGGTCTATGCGTCTTGCGCTCTAACTGATTTTGAGCACCGGGCCAATGAAAGACAGCGACAAGGAAAGCCTCCTGCACCCTTTTGTTCGTCATGCAGGGCCATAGGCCAAGTCAAAATTCTTGCTCTCCTTCAATTGGAGAGGAACAAGTGATGGTGGGGACCTCTCTGGTTCATTGCCTATGCATGTTGTGTATGTCATGCAACCAATTTTGCTCTAGGTGATTCTAACATGGCGGGTGAGATGTTTGAAAAAATTCTCTTCCATGCTTGCAAAACATCTCTTCACTGACTCATCATGGAGAAACTTACCTTGTACACAAAATTCACTGTGGACATTATTGACAACAAGCGAACGTCCTCCATCTGACATGTGAATATTGGAACGTGGGGGACTTGCGGTGAGGATGAAAATGTATGGTAGATGGGCACTATATGATGTTGCAAATGTAATAACTAAAACATTACTATGGTTTTTCTCATCTAGAATGTGTTTATGTTGCCAGGACCTATCCTTACCATTGTGAATCAGCTTATTTGCTAGGTTTGGTCTTTTTTTTTCACCACCCCCCTTCCTACCTTTCAAGGTAAAAGACAACTCATTGGTTCAGCCCCAACCAGGTGTGCTATGTGTCAAAACACGTATTCTGTTACCTTTGTGATACTTTTCTGGTGAAATTTGAGTGTGGTGCACTACCACGCCTCCGGAAAGGAGGTCCATGGGTTGTCCTTCGCTTTGCAAGTGTTGGTGCTTAGGCAGACCCTCGCCTTAGCTGGTTATGAAGAGCGCCTCAAAGAAGTATATTGTAATACGACAACCTAGTTGTGGTACAAAAGAAGTCTCTACCCCTTGGGTGGAACCGACCATACAATACCAACTACACCCAAACAATGAGAAGCCACGGCCAAGCGGCGTGCCTGTCTGCACGTCCAGACGTGGCTTTGCCGGGATGCAAAACAATTTTTTTCTTTTTTTTTTACTCCCTTGCCGCGCCACGGCGTCCGTCCGTGTGCTGTGAGTACGTCTCTCACACCCCTCACTATGGACTCCCCCCGCGAGGAAGCAGGCCCTACTCACAACGTCAGCAGGCCTGATTGGCCACCTGTGTGCTAGACTTGCCAGCAGATGGAACTCTGGTGGCTGCGGGCCACCGGAGACTGGAAAGACGCGCCAGTGACAACGAGGGCTGCTCTGGCTCCGCCATCAGTAGCAGCCCACCCTGCTGGCGCCGCCAGCAGCGGTGAGGGTTGCTCTGGCTTCTCCAGCAGTAACAGCTGCTTTACTGGCATTTCCAGCAGCGCCGAGGGCTGCCCTGGCCCCGCCAGCAGCAGTAGCCACCCTGCTGGCATTGCGAGCGGCGGTGAGGGTTGCTCTAGCACCGCCAAAAGCAACAGCTGCCCTACTGGTGTTGCCAGCAACGGCGAAGGCTGCGCTGGCACCGCCAGCAGCAGCAACCACCCTGCTAGTAACACGGGCTGATATGGCACCGTCAGCAGTACCATAGGCCGTGTTGGCGCTCCGCAATGAATCAAAGGCTCTGAATGCACGGCCAGCATTGGCATGCACTCTACTGGCACTGCATGCTTTGGAAAAAAAAGGAAAAATAGAAAAAAACAAAAAAAACAAAAAAAAAACAAAACAAAAAAACAAAACCAAAAAAGGCAACAACCTTGAGGGTGTGCATCCAAGTCCAACCCCCTCGGGCCCTAGCGATTGGCTAGTGGAAGCCTTGGAGGCTGAGGGGCGACATAGGACACTTGGTCGATTTAATTCCAATAGGCATAGCGTGGGCAACACACCAGCAGCAAAAGAAGCCCTGTTGGCAACGGACTACAGTGTGCAGGGGCGTGTTAAACCCGGACCACCCTCCCCTGCATCAAGCTGGACTGCTTAACACTGGCTTGGACTATGGGCTTGTCCAGAAATAGCCACTCTCCATGACAAATTGAGCCGTTCTGACTTGCTCAGTAGCAACGTAAAGTTGCGCTGTCTCTTTGATCAGCAGCGAGAGACATGATGGATTGTTCACACTGATGCTAATTTGACAAGCAATGTTGTAACTTAGTGAGATTTTCCAGTATGCCTAACTTGCTGAACAACCTCATGGGCTTCTCCGACAGTGTGGACGTTTTTGTGGCGGCTGACAACAACCAAAGCATGACAGTTGGCCTTCTGACCTCCATCAGCAGATGAGGCTCGATGTTCCTCACAATCGGCTGGTCCAAATGATTTTTTACGGATGGATTTCCCATCATGTGGTAGTTGCGGTTACTACTACCTAAACAACAGTACAAGGTATATTACACAAGTACCTTAATTTTCACCCCTTTCTCCTCATACTTTTGGTCAATGATGATGAGGTGGAAATGAAACCAGAACAGTAGTTTTTAGAGGAACCTTTGGTGCCTCCACACTGAGCTGAAGTGCTCAAGCTGTGGTTTATATGATGAAAATGGGAAAATGGGGATAGTAATAAAACTGAGATTGCTCTACCTATTGCAAAGCCACAAGACATGGTGGCAATTTTTGTCCTTGCATTCGTGGCCCACCGTGCGATGACCTCAAGAATTTTATGCCATCTTGCCGAGGGCTTTTTGGCCACCTGCCTAGTAATCCGCTCCCAAAGGTTCTCACTTTTCTTAACACTTTCCAGAAGGGTTGACAGGAATGTCACAAACTGTATCGATGTTTCAATAATATTCGGTTGACTTCTTGACTATAAAAGGGCAAACTAATCCGAAGAGCCAGGTTTTTGCGTGGTCATGATGCGTCATGCAGTGTCCGCAAGACTGATTATCTGAAAAAAGGGCCAAATAGCTCAGATACCCGTAAAACGCAAAGTGTGACTCTGATCCGCCCGGTAGCGGCAAAAAAAAATACTCAAAAGCCCAGTCGAAAATCATGCTCGCTCGCGGCATGCGTCGACGCTCGAGCATGAAAAAATCCTGCATGCGGACATCGCTCCCACGCGAGAATCGCGAGGGAGCGATGACCGCTTTGTTTTTTTCTTTTTTTTGGCGCGGGCGGAGCCCGCGCCAAACATAAAAAACCCTAAATCGAACTGGGGGGTTTGCGTGACAAAAAAAAAAAAACAAAGCGGTCATCGCTTAGGGGCGATCGAGCGAAAACGCCCTTCTTTCGTTTTGGATAATTTTTTGTAAATGCAAACCTATGATTTTAACACGAAAACCGCATTCAAACCATACCCCGAATTACATTCGAGGTTTTAGGGTTTTATTTTTGCGCGGGCTCCTGTTGTGCCCCGCGGTAGCAGGGCCCAGCAGGTTCCCTTTCAACGCATGGGGAGTCTCGAACTCCCCTCAAACTCTAAAGAAACCTCCCCCCGTTAGTATCACAAACCCTTCAACGAAAGGGTTTGTGATACTAGCGGAGGGTGTCGCATACCATGCGTCATCAGCGCATGGCATGTGGTCCCGCCATGCATTTTCGTCTGTTTTCTTTGTTACTGGCGTGGCGGTAGTGGCGGCTGATGGGTAGTTAGGTTATTTCTCCCTCGACGACGGGCGAATCAGTTTTATATTTCTACTATTCAGGTATATGGTGACCGAACCCTTGAAAAAAAATGGTCAGTGGACTTAAAATCCCTCTGCATTGAAAGGGAATCTGCCAGGACTTCACCACGAAGCTAGGCACATGCCTGTTGTTTAAGAAGATATTTCAACTCCGAGTGTAACTAGGCATTTTCCTGTGGCCTGTATTTCTTTTGAGGGGGGTATTTTGGACATCATTTTCACTTCAATTGTCAGCTTGCCACAGGCACATCCTGTTATCCATGAAAGGACGTCCACGGCCAATAGCTATAAACGGCATAGCAGAACATGGCGGCTCCACAACACAGAATCGTACAATATTTTATGAAAGCGCACCTTGATGTTTTTTAAACCCTCAAACTTCTTGGTGGAGTTTATCAAAGCGGTCACTCACAACGTGGCGTTGCAGCCATTGCTCTGCTCAAGCACCCAAGACCTAACATATGCCTCATTGTGGTTCGCGGAACTGTTTGTATGCGTTAGACATATTCGACACTTGTCATCCAAGTACACCTACTGCTAAATACAGATTATCCAAGTGTCCCCATTCATTGAATTGTCTTCTGTTCCACACCTCATCCCCATGAACCTGTTACGTCCTTGATGTACACGAGTCCCTAAGCTCCCTGAATCTTCTTGGTCCATCGCGCGTCGACTTCAGGATTTTTATGCCATTTGGCCGAAGGAATTTTGACCAACTCCCCCGACCTCCGGTGTTCCGTTCCAAAAGTTTTGGACAAATTCAACCACCTTCCACAAAGGTCGATAAAAGTCTCGTGAACAATATCAAAGTTTCCATATTTTTCGGTCAACTTCTTGACGGTGCTAGAATTTTACAAAGAAGTGCCTTAAAATTCTTGAAGCCCCCTAACTTCTCGACAGAGTTTCTCTAAGCAGCCACTCATGGCACGACCTCACATGCATTGCATGAATCAAGCGCCAGGGACCCGACATAATCCTCATTCTCATTCTCATTCTTGGCATTGTACATATTTGCTCGACTCACTCGACATTTGTGATCAAATTACATTTATTTATTTGTATATATAATCCAATTTTATTAAATCCTTGAATCGTCTTTAGTCCTGCACCTCATAATAGTTGGTATCAGAGCGCATCATCACTGGAGGAGCAACCGACGCATGAAGTCCCTGGAAACAACCTCGCACGGTTGTGCGAGGTTGTTTCCAGGGACTTAATGAAGTGAGCAGGCGACCAAAATCTTAGCGATAATGTCTTCAGCCCTGGAGACCGTGTCCTCCTCAACTCAACAAAGATCAAACTCTGCGGAAAGGATTTCGCAAAGCTCAAACTCATCTGGTTGGGCTCGTTTGAGATAGAAAAAAAATGCAAATCCCAGTCGTAGCTTGAATCTGCCTACCTCACATCATGGCGATACATCCTTTATCCACATCAGCAAACTCGAGCACTACTGGGACCCCAACACACATTTCCTCAGCAGAGACATCGCACCTCCACCTCCTGCACAAATGGACAGGGGTACAGGGTTTGTGATTCAAGATATCCTCGGACATTGACTTCGTAGAAAAACAACCAATTATCTGGTCAAGTGGCACGGCTACGAGAATGCGACGTCGATCACCTGATTCACGGGTACTACCGTCGTCACCGGCCTACGTCTGCTAACATGCCGGGGTATCGTGGTGAAGCGGGGGAACTGTTACCTGGTATAGAGAGCGAAAAAAAGAGGGAGGGAGAAGTGCGAGCTTGCAAGGAGGATCCCACTAGAAGGTGGTAGCCATGGACGTGGTAAGATGCAACAACGGAGCTAGGTAGGAGCAGACGAGAGTGTCAAACTGGGAGAGGCAGTTGGCATGATGATAAAGCATTCCCTTGCAAAAAAATAGCTGATTTTTCCCAGCCCTAGAAGGCATGAGAAAGGCACAATCTTTGCTGGGCTACACGATAGCCCGGCCCGAAGGAAGCACCCAAAGCACAAGAACGATACTCCAAGCATAAGAGCAAGCCCTAGGCAAGGCAGCAAGCAGTAATGAAAATTGGTTGTACAGCGGCACTAGGGGCAGCAAGGCAGCAGTGACAATGGAGAAGGAAGAAATAACTAGAGCAACAAGATAGAAGCTACCTGACAGAGCCAAGGCCCTAAGGGTGGAGACGTTACTGAAGCAGAGATCACGGCAACGATGTGGCTGTTGATGAAGTAAGGATTAGCTGTGGCTGCAGCGACCGTCACCGCTATAGAGGCGCCGATGGATGATGAAACTGAGGTTGTCATATAGGTTGCTGATGCTACTACTGAAGCAACTATGGTTGCTGCTGCTGAGAGCTACGTGACGAGATCTCCTGCAACAGTAGTAAATGACCCAAGTGCCACTGTTGCCTCAATATAGGATATTGTAGCGTGGTCGGCGGACGTGGCTGCCAGTGCACGTGCTACGCGCACCACTGTTGTGAAGGTAGCACACGTTGAGAATGCTATCCTAATTACACCCGCAACTTCATAATAAAAGGCAAGCGCGTAGGAAGAGAGGTGTTCCTCTGTGTCAGTGCGAGTTGATGCAACGCTACCAGGGCTGGCACCACTTGGGAGGGATGAATTGCTTATCGCTTCAGGCTGTGAAGATGTCGACATCGATTGTACAACGCTGGATGATGCAACAGGCCCGACAAGAGGAGCGAACTGCCACGGGGTATGGTACTGTCCCTCACGCCCCACAGGGGTTGGCTCCGGACGATTCCACGTAAACCAACGTTGCAGGCAGGCAATTGCTGATGCTGCTGTGTGTGGGTCTCAGGTGTCCTGGCCCGTCGACTGCATGTCTGTAGCTTTACTTCTGTTGCTTGAAGAACGGGTACGGACGGCACTACGTGGATCCACCTTGCGGCAACAGTGGAGGTGCTGCAGCCTTGTTGCAGAGAGCCAAGCTACAACACCTATGGCAATGCAAACTACGGCTGCGGAGGACCACCTCACATCGACAGTGGAGTTACTGCGGCTTAGCGTGACGCGACTGTTGTAGAGGGCTGGGCTGGCAACAATGGACGTGAAGAGCAGCACGTCACTGCCACAGAAGAGGCTGTGGTAGGGTAGCAGAGGACGGTGATGCAGTTCATGCACAACTCCTGCCCACGGCTAGAGATGTTAGCTACCACAACTCAGCATGACTCGGTTGCTGTAGAGGGTTGGGCCGACTGTGATGGATGTACAGAGCAGCCCGTCACTGCCACAAAAGAAGCTATGCTAACGAGGCAGTGGGTGGTGGTGCAGGCGCTGCACAAATCCTACCAACAACGTGGACGTGGCTCTGTGGCGGCAGTGCTACAAGTGCCATGCTAGTGGCGCGGTACGTGCAGGAGCCGCCGCCACGGATGTAGAGGCAGCGACGTTGCTTCAGCGAGATGGTTGCAGCAACGATGAGAAGGAAGGCGGCGAGAGCCGCCGCAACTCATTTGGTGGTGCAGAAGTTGGTCCACTTCAAGTGCTTGAAACCCTGCTTTCCCTTGCTCTGATACCATTTTGGAGTGAAGAAGAGATGGAGAGAGAAGCACGAGCTTGCAAGGGGGATCCCACTAGAAGGTGGTAGCCATGGATGTGGTTAGACGCAACAACAGAGCTAGGTAACAGCAAATCAGAGTGTAGAACGGGGAGAGAGTTTGAAGCCAATAGCTCCCTCAGGATCGGGTGAGATGCGAGCATGCTTGCGATTGTGGGCTTGGCCTTTTGCCCTACTCGAGCCCAATCCTCAAGATGTATTTCCTAGACAGTTAGCATGTAGTCTCGGGAGTACAACCTAGACTAGCTAGCATGATGCAAGCAGGCCCCTTCCTAGAACGCGCGAAACCTTGGGTTGTAAGCAGGCAGACTATCTGAAGTAATGAATGTTGCTAACGCCTCCTATTTTTCAAGTGTGTATCACCTTGTGCTCTTTGGCCTTTCAACATGGAAGCGCCTCATGTTGATGGAAAGGGTCTCGCTGGGCATGGAACCGCTGAGTTAGTCACCTGCAGGAGGTGATGTGTGTGAAGTGGGCATTTGTGTCATTACATTCATAGCCCATCACGTGTCGAATTCAGGATTTTGATGCCGTTTGGCCGAGTAAATTTTGGCGAACTGCTCAAACCTCCGATGTTCCGTTACGGAAGTTTCAGACAACTTAGACCACCTTTTAGCAATGTCAAGAGAAGTGTCAAAAACTATATTGAAATTTTGATAAATTTCTACGGAATTCTTGATTCTGCTAGAACTTTACAAACAAGAGCCTTCATATTCCCGAAGCCCCCTGACTTATCGGCGGAGCTTCTTGAAGCAGGCACTCATGGTGCGACCTCAAACGTGTCGCTATGCTTGAGCATAGAGGGCCCGAAATTTGCCTCATTTAAAGTATTGAAAATTTATGTATGTGCTCAAATGAATGGAAAATTCTCATAGAAGTACAAAAACTGCTTTATGCAAATTACCCAATTGTCCTAAATCCTTGAATTGCCTTTTGTCCCCCACCTCATCCCTGTGAACCGCGGTTCACAAGGATGAGGTGGGGGAAAAAATACAGCAGCCGTAGATTTGGGAAAAAAGACAGCGACCGTAGATTTGTAACTGCAATATCCACGAATTGAATGTGGATATTGCAGTTACAAATCTACGGTCGCTGGGATATGCGAGCTGTAACACCCTCAAAGATTTTTGTTTTCGTCCTTGCACTGTTCATGTTTGACATCTCCTTTAGTGGGAGCCGAAGCTGGTGGCCCGTGAGTTCTCCACGTGGCTGACCTCCCAAAAGCCCGGCAGGCGGCTCGACAACACTCCGCGTGTTGAATCTCAACAAGTGGGTTCTATCCGGCGGCATGACGAGGCTTTCGGGGCACTTTGAGTCCACAACTCCAGACTGATCGATGTCGGTGACGTTTCTTTCAGCGGACACGACCAGTGCAAATGAGGTTGCGCCCCAGCTGTCCGCAACGAGGGCTGCGGCAACACAAAACTCGATCGCTGCATGTGAGATCCATCCACAACGATTTTCGCGCCCGCCACGTAGTCGTGTAGAGCTGACATGGACATGAGCAAGATGGCTGGCCCGCCAAGCACTTATGCGACAAACCGAAATATTATTCAACAGTAGGCGGTGGTTAAAGTCTTCATCATTCAGTAGAGCCAAGTCGCGATGTTCGAAATATCCGAATTCACTGAAGGATTATCGTCGAATCGTTTGTCAAGTCGGCATTCGACCACTGTATACCAATGAAGTCGGTAAATATAAGAAAACACCTTTAATTGGTGGATCGTTTTTGGCCAAAACCTTTAATTCTGAACTTGCCGACCTTGCCGACCAACCGCTGCTTCAAACGGCCAACTTTAGCACGCGACCCGAAACATGGTGACATGGCTGGGTACAGGGCGAGAAGTCGGGGCCCAGGCTCAACCCTGCGACCAAAAAAAGCGAGGGAAAAGACAGGAAAATGGCGGTTGACGTACGATAATTGAAAGAAGTGACTGAACGCGGGAATGAATGTCACTTTCTTTCATCCATGCGAAAAACAGGTCCAGATGGTTGAAGATTGAATTTACTGATGCAGGAACGTAGCAGACGATGCAGTGAGCGACACATCAGCGTGACGGACAGATAAGACCGCGACCACTCCGACCAGGGGGAGGACGGCGGGCTGGGTGTTCAACCCGTGGCGGGGAGCGGCCATCTGACATGACGAGGTGACGGGAGCACAAACTCAGTCTGAGCAGCCGCCCGTTCGTGCATGGGTAAAGTCGTTTGATCTCACGCGCCGCTCACTGCACCCGCTAACGTAGTAGAGAGAGTGGCTCGAAAGTTTTCCTCTTGAGGTGGTCTTCCGAACAACGGAAGAAGAAACTACGCGAGCCCATTCGTCTTCATAACAAACGCACTTTGACGTTTTTGACGGTCCCGATCCTCTCTTTGGAGACGAGACAGCAAACAGCGAGCAGCGGCAGCCGCAGCAGCAGCAGCAGCAGCAGCAGCAGCAGCAGCAGCAGCAGCAGCAGCAGCAGCAGCAGCAGCAGCAGCAGCAGCAGCAGCAGCAGCAACAGCAGCAAGCAGCGGCAGCGGCAGCAGCAGCAGCAACAGCAGCAGCAGCAGCAGCAGCAGCAGCGGCAGCCGCAGTTGCAGCAGCGGCAGCAGTAGCAGCGGCAGCCGCAGCAGCAGCAGAAGCAGCAGCAGCAGCAGCAGCAGCAGCAGCAGAAGCAGCAGCAGCAGCAGCAGCAGCAGCAGAAGCAGCAGCAGCAGCAGCAGAGGCAGCAGCAGCAGCAGAGGCAGCAGCAGCAGCAGCAGCAGCAGCAGCAGCAGCAGCAGCAGCAGCAGCAGCAGCAGCAGCAGCAGCAGTTGCAGGAGCTGCCGCAGCAGCAGTTGCAGCCGCGGCAGAGTCTCAAGAGAAAAGAAACTTGAGGTTCAGGTTCACTTGTACGATAAAGTCTCTGCTGTGTTGGGCAAGGAGGACATGGCAGTTCCGCCAGGAGCCGCAGTGCTGCCGCAGTTTCGGCCTGCTGCTACTGCTGCTGCCTTGGCTCCTGCAACGCAAAAGCCGCGCCAGCAGCAACAGCAGCAGGAGCAGCTGCGGTGGCGGCGACCATGGCAGCAGCAGCACCAGCACTACACAGGGTGCGCATGTCTGCGGACGGGCGCACCACCGACGGTGATTCGGAGAGAGAGGCGGCTGAGTGCAGTGAGTGGCAGGAAGAGGGGGTTGCGGTGGAGCGCGATGGGCGGGGGAGGCGGAGCAGGTGCAGGCCCAGGAGGGCAGATGGAGCAGATTCAACGCATCCTTGGTACGTGGGATGGTTGTGTGGGTTGGTTGTGTGGGTTGGTTGTGTGGGTTGGTTGTGTTGGGTTGGTTGTGTGGGTTGGTTGTGTGGGTTGGTTGTGTTGGGTTGGTTGTGTTGGGTTGGTTGTGTTGGGTTGGTTGTGTGGGTTGGTTGTGTGGGTTGGTTGTGTGGGTTGGTTGTGTGGGTTGGTTGTGTGGGTTGGTT
>SZWC01001719.1:128384-155075 GCA_023375785.1 Penium margaritaceum | reverse complement strand
TCCCATCCATCACGTTGCATTGTGACAATGAGAGTGCCATGGCCATCGCCGACAATGACGGCGTGCATCACACACGCACAAAGCACATCAACGTTGAGTATCACTATGTGCGTTCATTGTTGCATGACGGCAGCATCAGCATCGTGTGGGTTGAGACAGCACGGCAGTTGGCTGACTTCCTGACCAAGGCACTGAAGCGCGACTCGTTCAAGAAGGCTGTGAGTTCGGTCGGTGTACGTCCGTGAGTGGCTCTCTCTTTATCTCTGCCTGCGTCTCTGCATGTCCTGGGGGAGTCTGGATGCTGACCATGTCCCTGTCCGCCCATGTGCACTGCGCCTGTGAGTCATGGGGGAGTGTTGGTTTTTGCATATCTCTCATTGTGCTTTGTTGTGTCCTCCCGGCTTGTGTACATCGGCGTGCAGATGACTTACGGCGAGACGCGACGCTGATGGAGTGTCGTCCGGTGGAGCCGACGTACGCTGAGGTCTTCTCGCAGTTCGCTGGAGCCTCCTCTCTCAGGCGACGCGCTCAGCTCCATCGGCAGGCCTCCTCGGCGGTCGCGCTGTCGGCGGTCATTGACACCGCATTTGCTGCTTGCATGCGTCCAGCGCGTCCTATTGCGTCTGCGTCGTCATGCACTGCCTAGGGTCCCAGTTGCATGTTGCATGGCCCTGTTTGGCAGCACAAACCGTTGTAGGCACTATCTGTGTTTAGGCTGCCATAACTCCTCGCTACTATTTTTCTAGCAGATTCTGACCGCACGGCTGCGTTCGCAGCGGCGGTATTATGGTATGGTCCAGTTTTCAGGCAAAACGGACGACGCCCGGGTTTTGGGCTGNCTGCCTGGCAGGCCTCACCGAGAAAACCTGCCAGCCTGAACTGAGCTATTTTCTGATTGGCTGTTGAACTGAGTAACAAGCTCTACAGAGCTGGGGGGGGCCTAGAACTTGGAGGGGTCTCCCATTGTTGTTCATTCTTCATTCCTAATCAGTCATTGTCAGTTTTCAGCTGCTTTCTGGCGCTAACTCTGGCGCACGCGTTTCTGAGTAACAAAACCCAGAGCTTCCAGACTTGGACTCTAGAGCAGCAGACTGAGGGGGCAGCTGACCTAAGCAACGAGCGTGGAAGCCCGCACGCTGCATCAACAACGCTGCTGCCCCAACACGCTGCATAGTTTCCTTTTGATCCCTCATTCTCACCTAGGCTGTGGGCACTTTGCATATCTCGCCACAGTGGTATCTGTTGTGACGTTGTTGTGTATTAGTTCCGTTGTTAAACTGCCACATTGGCATTGGTGCCCAGGGTGAGGCTGCACTTCTAAGGGACCTTCAAGTACTAGGCCGCGCTTAGTTGGCCTCCAACACGAGCATTAAACCATTTTTTGTAGTTGCTTGCATGCATGTATGGAGCAAAGTGGGAAGTGAGGAAATGATGCCGATTCCTGCCTAGGAAATCCATCTTGCTCTTCATGTGGTTGAGTCATTCCATGCCAAGAATGAAGACAAATTGGAGTCTCCATACCCCAGGCTTGGTGCCAGAGATGTGCACTGCGCTCTTCATGCCCAGCACAAGAAAAGAAATCTCCACACGCACTCTGTGCTCTGAGTTGCCGCACATTTTCAAAGTGAAGTTTTTCTGTAGTTACAAGTCCGTTACCTTGAAATTCCAGAAAACCTAGTGGAGGTAGTGGGACATCTGGCAAGAGAGCTTTTCATAATAATGGTGGCTGACGACCCGAGAACTGATGGAGTGAAACAACCATTATGTGATTGGCACATGTGAGAAGCCACCAGGTCAGACTTCGTGCTGGGCGCCGTTAGAAATGGTTTAGAGGCGGCAAATTCATGCTCTTTAGTATGGAAGATCATGTTTATGTCCAGAGTCCTAACCCATTGTTGGTAATGGTTGTAAGACGCGTAAGTGACCTGTTCACTCTGATCACACACACACACACACACACACACACACACACACACACACACACACACACACACACACACACACACACACACACACACACACACATACACACACGCGCACACACTGTCATATTTCAAAACGTGAAACTATGCCAAAATTTCATTTCCAAATTGTGCCTAAATCTTGATGACAATGGTTACTGCGGAACCCAACAAGGAGCAGCTTCGACCACGAGTGTATGTTGGAGCATGTATCTCTCAAGTATTCTTTCTCATGTTTCAGCCACGCAACGGCTAATCATTGCATGCGTTGATCTTTGGTAGAACTGAGCATAACTGAGCTCACGCCAATCTTGCACCCGGCTGAGATGCCAATGATGCGTGACCCACAACTTGTCCGCCTTGAGCTTTACATCAACTTAGTCACCTGCAGTGATGGTGTGTGTGAATGAATGGTGTCAAGAGGTCACTTGTGTGTTCAATAGACACAACCAACAGTGAGGATTGAGCTTGAAGAAAAAAAATCCCAGACGTGTGCTTGTTGTTGTCTATGTGAATGATAAGGCATATTCATTGGTAGTTCCTGTTGGTGTGGCTATTCTGATGCAATCCCCAACAGATGCCTTCACATCTTTCACATCATCATGAATGATTGGCTTCAGCCTCTGGGCACTTGGGTTCTGGGACATGCTATGGAGAGAAGTTTTGCCACCCTCAGCCACTGTAATCTTCTCCTTTGCGATCCACCATGGAAAGTTATCCACTTTCCCCACGAAAACATCTCCAACTTCAATGGCTTCCTTGTCTCATCTAGAATTTTCTTTGACAACGATCACACACTCCTGGAACCTTTCTACATTCAGTGCAAACATTCAAGATGTGTATGATGATGAAACGAATCACCACACCCTCCACCATGACCTCTTCCCTCTTATCGAACCTTCCAATAACAGCCACCTTGCAAAAGCACACATGAATAAGATTATAGAGCCCAAGGGTAAGCTTAAAGCCTTGTTTCACATGCATCTACTTCTCCATCGTTATCCTCCCCTGCTTTACTCCACTTCTTCTTCTTCTTCTTCTTCTTCTTCTTCTTCTTCTTCTTCTTCTTCTTCTTCGACTTCTTCTTCTCCTTCTTCTTCTTCTTCTTCTTCTTCTTCTAGCCGGGTAGCGGACGTGCTATCTCACCAACGGACCTGCCAGCCTGCCAAGCCACCTACCAGCCAACTCGACTGTGTGCCCGCCATGGCCGAAGCCATGCAGGGAAACCATGTGAGGAACTTAGCCGCCATACACTCGTCGGTGGCACCCTGGCACGAGTCTCTCCTGAAATCAGAGGGGTCGGCATTTCAGAGCAACAAGAATTCTGGACAGAAATGGACAAAAGTTAGAAGAGTGAGAGAGATTTGGAGTGATGTGAGGCGAAGAGGTTCCAAGAAAACAGTCCGGTTGAGCATACCGGTTTTGGCCGGGTGGCCTTCTTCAGTGCTCTGTCGAAACTGAGTACAATGGACTACTCATATAGCAACACATCGCAGGTAGGTGGAAGCGGACAGAACCTAGGCATGGAATCTAGGTCCCACGGATGGTTCCCGTGTGGGCCAACTCATCACGTGCGCTGCGCAAGCTCGATGCAATGGCAGCATTGAGATGAATCCGAGGTTGTCACTCCACTTTTTTTATCACAGGCCGGGGATTGAGCCTGGACCTCACAAGAAAAGAGCACAGTTTACGTGGTAGCTTCCACGCCAATATCACTCGCGACGTGAACACGGCAGGTTTTATCTTTTCTAAACGCTTTGCAAAGTGTTTTAAAAAAAACCCCAAGTGCAGGCCCTCTGTTTGTGGGTTCAGAGTGGCTTTAAGCACAAGGGGTCTGCATCCGAGAGATTTTGGGCTTGCACAAAGTCGCAGTTTGGCGGCTGTGACCTTGGCTTGCCGATGCGCATGTGAGATTTGTGAAAAGAGAGGTAGCAGGAAGTTGTAGGGGTAGCCTCGGGCACGGAGCCGGGAGAAGAACAGCTCCTTGAGCTTCTGAAATTCTGTGGCCGAGGAGGTTCGGAGGAGGTACCTTTGTAGTTCTGCAGTGATGAAGGTTCTCAGGCAGCTCCGTGGGTGGTGGCTGCTGTATGGTAGGTACAGGTAGGTGTTCATAGGTTTCTGGTATGTGTTGACGTCCAGAATCTGATGAGACCCGAACCTTTCCCCTTTGTAGAGCTTCAGGTCAAGGAAGACTGCAGAGGAGTGAGAGATCTCCGAGGTAATCTTGATGTTGGGGTCGAGATTATTGAAGGTAGAGAGGTAGCAGGTGAGGCTGGAGTGGTCACCTGTCCAAAGTATGAAACCATCGTTGATATACCTGCGATGGAGTAGAGCCCGGGTGCCTGTTCTCTGCTCGAGTTCAAGGTCTAGATAACTCATGGACAAAACTGCAAAGGCAGGAGCTACCGGAGTACCCATTGCAGTGCCTTTGACCTGTTTTAACACTTCACCCATGAAATATACGTAAGAATTGCGAATCACCCATGACAATAACCGGATGATGGCAGGTGTGCGTGGGTGATGTGCTTGGATGAGGAGTTATTCTATGCAATTGAGGGCTTTGCTGATGGGGATGCTGGGATAGAGTGAAATGACATCATAAGTTGCCAAAAGTACTCCCGGGGGGAGTTGCAGCTCGTCTAATTCAAGCAGCAAGCTCAGGCTGTCTTTGAGAAAGGTCGGCTGCTTCTTGACAACTGATTGAAGTTCGGAATCCAGCCATCTTGAGGCATTGGTGGTCACCCATTGGATGGAGGCGGCAATTGGACGACCCACGGGAGGATTTTTGTGCACCTTCAGAATGGTGTAGAAGGCAGCTGGTCTCCATCCATTCTCTGGTTTCTGAAAGAAGAAATCCCTGATAGAGGAGGGGACCAGCCCAGAGCTTTTGAAGAGCTCCTTGATGGCAAGGAGATCCTCCACAATGCTTTTCAGATTGAAGTGAACTCTGATGTAGGTAGTCTCATCATTGAGGTGGATGAGACAGTCATTGATGTACCTTGCCCTGTCAAGCACCACGATCCCAAGATTCTTGTCGGCTGCCTTGATGACGATGGAGCTATCATTTTGCAGATTTTGGAGTGCATTCCGCAGATTTTTGGGTAGGGATCTTCTTTTCGGGGGTGTAATTGCGGCGTACATGGCTGTCACGTCGTCGGTGAGTCTTTCCATCTCCTCCTCTACCTCTCTCGGTGCTGGAGGCGGCATCCAAGAGGGGTTGGGGATCCAAAATTTTGGGATATCACTGCTGACGTTGTCTCGAAACAGCCAAGCTAGCCGCACCTTCCTGAAGAGTTCCTTGAAGCTAAGGAGAATGTCGGAGAGAAGGTGGAGTTTCGGCTTGAGGACAAAATTCAGACCAAGACCAAGGAGGGAAAGATCGTCGTGGGAGAGTGGGCGGGAGGAGAGGTTGTGAATTCCTCTGTTTGTGATCCGGTTGTCGATCTGCGTGGGGGTCATCTGGCCGAACAGTTCCAAAGCAATCTCATGTTGAGATTGCTCTAGGATCTTGTGGCGGGTCCGGGGCCAGACCCGAAGATGCCGTTTTTTGGCATTCCTCCAGAGGGTCCTTGTCTGTCAGAGGCGGGTTCTTTTCCTCTTCTCCGTCCGTTGCCACACCTGTTGTTGTTGTTGGTCTGGTTTTTGTTGGTCTGGTTGTTGAAGCCATTGTTGGTCTGATTGTTGGAGCCATTGGAATTCTGCTTCTGCTGCGGCTCTTGGCTCTTGGCAGTTGATTGGTTGGTAGCAGCTGGGGAGCAGGTTGGAGCGGCTGGAGCAGCTGGCAGGTTTTTGAGGGCTGCAGCCAGTTGCTTAGAGATTTCTTTTGGCAGCTGGCGCTCCAACTCCTTCTTGATAATCTCCATGGTAGAGAGTTCTCTGTCCATGGAGGTGGTTTCTGCCCAGGATGCCAGGAACTTAGCGCGTGCCTCTTCTGCTTTGCGCTCTGCTCCAAGCCGGGTGACTTCATGTTGGACAACGAGATCTTTGACTTGGCGATCGGCTTCCTCCAGGCACTGTTTTTTCCACACCTCGCAGATGCCCGAGATGTCAAAGACAGTGGATATGGTGGAGGCGGAAGCGGTGTTATTCTTGTAGATCTCGGTCACGCGTCGGTCCATGGTGGATTCAAGATTCATGAGTCGTTGGAAAACCACTGTATGGACGGCGCGTTTTGCGTCAATGATAGCCTGGTGATGTACCTTTGTGTAGGCGATGTGGTTCTCCATCATCTTGGCAACCCATTGTGCCTCTATGTCGAGTTCGTCACCTCCGTGAAGAGGAGGACATGAGACTTTGCAGGAGTTGGCGATCTCACCGTTTGCTTGAAGGAGAAGTAGCTTGTAGATCGCGTGGTCGAGCCTGGCAAGCTGCTTCAGAAGCGTTTTGGCTTTCTTCATGTACTCCTCTGCGACATCAGTGAATTCTTTGGGCACTGATCCCACGCTGGTGGTGATGGAGATTAGTCCGTCGGGGACGGAAGGAGAGGGTGGTATTGCATGAGAGTTGGGTTGAGCTGAGCCTTGGAGGGGGTGGGAGTTGCCATTGGCGGTGCTGGACGATTGGCCAAGAAGACTTGGTTGGTTCGCAGCTGTAGCGGCTAAGGCAGCTGCTGCTGCTGCTGCGGCTGTTGCGACAGCGGCGGCGGCTTGGGCTGCTTGAGCTGCTTGGAGTGCTGCGGCATCCATGGCGTCGTTTTGCGGCGCTTGCTCCATGTCGGTGTCAGATTCAAACGTGTCACGGACGACGAGTGCGGTTTCGATGTTCACGACGGAGTTGACGCGGAGTTGATATTCGCGCCGTTGCCAGGGGTCGTCTCGTGTCTCTTGCGAGGAGTGAGGAGGGTATCGAGAAGGGCGGAGTTGGGAGGAGCAGATTCTGGAGCAGCAGAATTTTCAGGTAGAGTAGCATCGCCAGGTAGAATAGCTTCTCTGGGTCCGTCCAATCTCTCGGCTCTTGAGGCTGAAATGTCTTCAACAGAAATCACAGGGGTCGGAATCTCAGAGCAGCAAGAATTCTAGACAGAAATGGACAAAAGTTAGAAGAGTGAGAGAAATTTGGAGCGATGTGAGGCGAAGATTCCAAAAAATCATTCCGGTTGAGCATACCGGTTTTGGCCAGATGGCCTTCTTCAGTGCTCTGTCGAAACTGAGTACAATGGACTACTCATATAGCAACACATCGCAGGAAGGTGGAAGCGGACAGAACCTAGGCATGGAATCTAGGTCCCACGGATGGTTCCGTGTGGGCCAACTCATCGCGTGCACTGCGCAAGCTCGATGCAATGGCAGCAGCGAGATGAATCCAAGGTTGTCGCTCCACTTTTTTTATCACAGGCTGGGGATTGAGCCTGGACCTCACAAGAAAAGAGCGCAGTTTACGTGGTAGCTTCCACGCCAACATCACTCGGGACGTGAACACGGCAGGTTTTATTCTTTCTAAAACGCTTTGCAAAGCGCAATACACTCATCGGTGGCACCCTTGCACAAGTCTCTCCTCCGCCCACGGGCAAAGAGAGGCGACGCCGGGGGCTAGGAGCAGCAGGTGGAATCAATGGGAGTGCAAGGTGGACGGTGCGCCCCACCTACTATGACACCACACAGTAGCACAAGCTTGTTGTCTGCGGCCCTACATCAAGCTCACACACAGTTGGTGGAGGTCACAGGAAGGGTGGAGGGGTTACAGACCGTGCAGTAGCAAACAGCGGTGTTTTTGAGTCGCTTTTTGGCTGAGTTGCACGCATGGCTGCATTACTAGTTCACCCAAGCCCTCGAACTGGAGGATGTGGATCACACCCAAGCCCTCAACTTGGAGTTCTTGCGGAGAGAAATGTTGGGGTCTGGGCAGCAGATCAAGAGAAATGCCACAGGAGAAAGTATAGGCGGGGACCGGGGTGAAGCTGGGCAACATAGCGGAGGCCGTAGCAACGACCAGTTCATTGGCGGAGAAGGGAGCCGCTGCCCTTTAGGGGCATTCACAGAGAGTAGACCTCCACATCCGTGGCACGGAGCACTTTTTGGAAGACATCCTCCAATATTCTTAGGAGGCCCGGGACAAGTTGGAGTCGGCCGAGCAGTTTCAGAGCACGATGTCGACCCGCGCTGAGGCATTGAACTTTGCTCTTACTGTACAGCTGCCTAAACTCTTCCAGGACGCCTGCCGCAAGGAGGAAGAGGGGGGAAGGCGGAGGGTTGGGAGTAACGACATTACCTCCCCAGTCCTTCACGAGGCATTAGCTGTGATACGTTGGGTTGACGCGCTGCAGCAGAAAATCATTACGTGCCTGAACCGCCTTGGGACCAACCTCCCCGTTTGTGTGGGGCTGCCGCAGCAGGATCGGCAACAACAGCCTCCACTGCCGCCCCCAAGCCAGCCGCGTGCAGACATGGACAAATTGGATTCCTTGCTTTCCACTTCGTCTGCTGGCACGTCCCGCCGAAGAAGAAAAAGGGCAAGGGACTCAAGCAGGTACAACTCCAACAACAACAGCAACCGTAGTAGCAGCCACATCAGTCACAACAGCTGGAACCACAACAGCAACAACAGCAGTAGTAGCTGTAGTTGCCGTAGCAGCAGCCAGAACACATGTAGCAAGAACCGCAACAGCAACAGCAATAGCAGCAGTAGCAACAACAGTCCCATCAACAGTAGCGGCAGCAGTCGCGGCAGCCATAATTGTAGAGGCAACTGCAAGAACAACAGTAGCATGTCCCATAACACCAGCAGCAGCAACAGGGGTAGCAGTAGCAGTTGTAGCAGTAGCAATAGCAGTAGTAGCAGCAGTAGAAACAGCCGCAACAACAATATCAAAAGCAGCACCTACAATACCTGCTGCATCAGCAGCCACTGCCATCCCAGGAACAGCTATGGCAGCAGCGCCAATAGCAACAATGTTCAGAGTAGTGGCAACAGCCGCAAGAGTCGCAGCAACAGTAGCAGCAGGGGCGGCTGCTGCAGCCATGTCAGCCCCCTCACCCGGCATAGCACGATAAAGATAGTAGGCGCAAATATTTCTGGTATTGCAACAGTTACAACGTGTCCAGCAGCTACAGCGGCAGATTGAGCAGGAGCGGTTGCAAGAAGTGCATGAGCAATGGCAGCTCTAGCCCTCAATGTATTGTAGAAGCGGAGACGCCATCAATTAAGCTTGAGGTTGCTCAGACTCCGGCAGGTCAGAAGGTTCAGCTCGAGGGCCCTGCTCGGAGCTACGTGGGGTACGGGTGCAAGAGACGAAGCTGCGCCAGCTGCTCGGCCGGCCCTAGCTACACCTGAAAAAGCGGAGGCTGGCTCTCCGCCCTTGGTTCATGCCTTGGCTGCAACATGGGCGAGCTGGCCCGATATCTGCCCAGCATGTGGGGCGCCCCCACCCCTCGCCTAGTCGGGACTTTCCCCTTTTGCAATCCTCGCCAGCCATTGGTCCCCCCACGGCAGCCACAGCCACTTGAGTAACAGCAATGGCCAGGACTATAGCCACCCCGACGGAAGCAGGGGCGGTACCGTCAAATACCTCTGGCCTTTACCGCCGCCGACCCATCCCACTGGCAGTTCGAGATATAGTAACAGCTTCAACAGCAACTCCTATAGAAGCAACAGCTGCAGCAACTGCTCCAGGAGCGGCTCTAGCACCAAAAACAACAGTTGTAACACTTTGAAATGATACCGGCCCTTGACACCGCTGCCCGGCAGGGATGGGGAGGGGGGAGGCACCTGGCCCAAGGTCCCTTGCCCCATCATCCTCAGGCAAGTTGCAGGCAACATCGTCCTCAGCGACATCCAAATGGGCAGGGCGGATTCGCCCACGGCTGCGACATCCGACCGGCCGACAGGCTCCGCCCCAACACAACAGCAACCGTGCCAACGGCCGTAGGAGGAGAAGGTGAAGCAGCAGCAATAGTGTCATCCGATGGCCTTCTACATCCGGCGGCGACGTGGGCGAGGAGTTGGAGCCATGGATGGGGCTGGCGCTGCTATCGCGCCCACTCCCTCAGGGATCCCCCTCCCATAGCGGACCATGATCTCTGACTGCAATTAGTGTCCGCGCATGCTTCCACTACCTCTCTCCCCCTCTCCCTCCACTAGCCCTCCCTCTCCCTGCTTGACCTCCCATCCTCCTTGTCCTTCCTCGGCCTCATCCCCTCCCCCTCGTCTCCCCCCTTTGCACGGCTTCTCCCCCCCCGTTAGCTCTTCTTTAGCGGTGTCGTGGAGCCAAGCGAAGACCGTCGAGCCGCTCCAGGGGCGATCCTAGTCGACCCTTCAGGCATCACGCTCCTCTCCATGTGGGAGCGCCAGGCGAGTACATCAACCAACAACAATGCACAGTATGGCGGTGGTCCAGACTCGCCGAACGGCGGCACGGCAGGATATGCGGCAAATATTGTCTGCCGCAGAGCCTGCCGCGGACAGAACCGCCGATCCTGCCGAGGATCCTTTCCCCCCTTTTTCAGCAAATGCTCCCTTGTTTTGCGCAAAGGCTGTTGCGAGTAGCATTCGCGGCAGGATGCTTGACCAACGGGGGCAGAACCGTCGACGCCCGTGACGGTTCGGACTTCCGAACTTCCGAGCTTCAAACCTGTTAAAACACTAGAGCATAATGCAGGATTTCAACACATCCACATCATCCGCATCGGTCCGTTACATTTTCTAAAACTAGTTTTCAGCCCAAAATTTAATCACATGCCGCAGAACTTGGCGGTCGGAGGTTATGCCAAGAAAAAAAAGGCTTTGCGGCAGCCACGGCACGCCGCAGAAGGAGGGGTCCATTACAACCACCAATGGCAGCATGCCACGCATGAGCCACCACTGTCTTGCCGCGGAATACATTCTGCGGCAATATTGCGGTGGCTGCCCCTTTTCGCAACCATGCTTCGCCTCCTCGCAAAAGTTTTGCACGGTGTTGACATCTTGCAAGCCCCATCGTTGAAAATTCGGCAACGGTTGACCCCTCGCACACTGCCCTTTCCCGCGTGCGCCATTCCTGCCATGCCGCAGTTCGGCAAGTATGGACCACCGCCTATGTGACCCTGCTTTTGGGCATCGGCTCGGCAAAGGAAGTGCACGTGACTCTGCCACGTGCCAGTCAGGTCTGACTGGCAAACTTGGCTTCCGGAGCGAACGGGGCACGGCCACACCGTTTTTGCCAAGAACGGGAGTTGCACCAGAAGGCATCCGACATTTATTTTAGCAGCCGGGCATTTTCTTGACCACACCAAAGGATTCGCCATGATTCGCGAATCCATAAGGATTCGCGAATCTTGGATTCGGATCCGCGAATCCGGGTCCACTGTTGGATTCGGACTTGCAAATCCGAATCCAGCTTCAGATGCGCGAACCGGATTCGGTGTGCAGCCTTAGTGACAGAGGCCGTGATCGTCGGGGACTCCCGATTAGTTGTGGACCAAATGTACGGGGCCGTGTGCGTGAACGTCAAAAGCCTCTGTGTTCAAAAGGACTGTGTCCGCTCCACCCTTGGTCCGCATGTCAAGATGGTGTGCCATTAGTTGGGACGTAAACACAACATGGTAGCAGATGGGCCGCTGGGGCTGGGCAAGAGGCAAGGGGATCCGGGGTGGCATGGGTGCTCTGGATACCTTGATATCCTCTGGCAAAGCGGCAGGGAGGTCCTACTCACACTCAGCAACTGGTTTTACAGGGGTGGACGCGCTTGGGGAGCCTCAGGAGAAGACTCCGTTCACCTAAGGACCTCACAATGTCAGCGTGGGAAGCTCTTGAGGGTCTCGTGTCGGAAAGTCTTTTAAGGGTCCTCGAGCTGGCGGCCAGGGAAGCGCAAATGATGGCCCAGACACCTCAGGTGTTTGCCCGCCTCTACGTTGAGCCGCGGTACTGCGTGAGCACCATCTTCGCCTGATGCTACTCATGGATGACTGACCCCGACCTGCCCCCGGCGGGCCTTCACATGCAGTGGATGCTCCGCCTCCACCTTCACTTCCATTTCTTTCGCGTATCTTCACAAGAGGAGCAGGTGGGGGACCTGAACTTTGCCACCGGCAACCATTGGCGCAGGAGGGGGGAGCTGTGGGACATGGCTCACGACCTCCGGCCAATGGATTACGTTATCGTGGAGCGGTGCCTTCTGGATTGAGGTCGAGGATTGGGCTGGTTTGGCTTAGGAGAGCCAGGAGATGGTGTGTTCGACTGGGCGTGCTAAGGTGGACGCTCGGCCTAACGCCCGGCAAGTAATGCTTAAGCAAGAAGCTGAAACAGCACATGCCCGCCAGAAGGCGGTCGACCTAGTCTACTCGGGGGCGGTGTAACAAGTTGTGCACTTGTTTGAGGACCACCCACCAACGGCAAACTTAGAAGCCACAATGATGGCCCTTTGGGAGCACCACCCGGCAGGACTCCTTTCGATCCCATTGTGGGTCGACAGGTCTGCAGATCTGAAGGAGAGCGGCTCCGACAGTACCACCAAGGAGCTTGTAGAGGAGGCACTATGGGAGGCATTGCAAGGATCGAGCCCAGGGCCTCTCAGGCCCACCATGGACTTCCTCTATGACCTCGTGCCTGACTTTCCACCGGCCATGTCGAGTGTCTGCGCAATCCTTTGCGTCATCCTTGACGGTGCTCTTCCTCCAAGCGTCGCAGACTGAATGGGCTGCAGCACCCTTATCTCCATCTTGAAGGAGGAGACCAAATAGAAGGGGTTGCATCCCATTACAGTGGCGGAGGTGTGGCCTCGGCTGGCCGTGTACCTCCTCATTTATGACAAGGCACAGCTCACGACGGTCCTCCAACCGATCCACTATGGCATGGTCGTCAGTGACAAAGTTGTGCTATTGGTCAGGGCAGTCCGGGCCATCCTGGCAGCCAACCTGTCCTTCTGGCTGATACGCCTTGACATTTGCAATGCCTTGAACAAGGTTGAGCGGGTCTCCGTCTTTGAGCTGGTACGAGCCTCTGGCCTTGGGGCGTGGATCCCGTTCTTGAATCGGTTCTACAACCGTCCAGCACATCTCCTCTTCGGATTCGACTCCCCCATGGTCCTCGAGAGCGCCCGCGGTGTCTAGCGTGGGGACCCTCTAGTCCCTGTTTTTTTTCACTTCAAGCTCGTCCCAATCCTTGAGGCGAGCTTCTATGCTTTTTCCGCAGCAGAAGGCAGCTAGAGAGGGTACTTGGTTTCCAACCAGGATTATGCAACCATGTACAGCCCACTGTAGATGATGGGCGCATGCATGGCGGCCATTATGACTTTTGCCACATGCCAAGTCCTACGATTGTAGCAGGAGAAATGTACAGTATGACAGCTGTCGGAGGAGAAGGTCCCACCATCACTCGAGGGCCTTCCGTTGACGTCCCTCGGGTTGTAAAGTGGGAATTGAGGCCTTCGCAAAGGATTGGGATGAGTAGTGACTTTGAGAGGAGGCTCTTGATCTGTTCTATCTGAGCCATGTGGAGGATGCCCTTGCTGCGATGACTCTCCTCTGCCTCTCTCTGGTACCGCTGGTCAAGCCTCCATGCGGCCCCTTCCGCCAGAGTCATGGTGGCTCGAAATCATGCAATGGTTCATCAAGGCATTGTGGGAGACAGTTCTTCGCCTGCTCCAAATTCCAACAACAACTATGAGGAGTTTGACGACTATGACCTACAGCACCTGGCTCAATGGCAGCTCCACCTGTTACTTGGCTTTTGGAACGCAAATCTGCTGAGTGTGCCGGATAGTGCTCCACTAGCTTATGCTTATGTGACCGGCTCCAATCTCGATGTGCTCGGCACAGAGTTTGACGGCCTCCTCCCTATTGGACGTGACATTGACTTCCTTTGCCCGCTCTAAGGACAGGTGGAGTAGGAGTTGCCCTTGTCAGTGTTTGGGGTGCTCACTTCCTGAAAGGCCTTATGCCAAGTACAAGGCTTTAGCTTTTTCAACAAATGAGCATGGTGTGGTTTCCAAGCCGCTGAGGGCGGTGGATGGAGGAGACAAGGACTATAGCCCTCTGACATTGTACGTGTGACACGCATTTGCGCTACAAGCCCAACACAAGTCGTTGGCGCCATTCTCACAACTGGTGCTAGGCGACGGCGACGCGGATGAGCTCTCTCTAGCTGTGGACAACAACTTCAGAGTGGGCCAGCAGGACCTACCTCCAAATTGAGGACTTCTGCCTCCACGTCTAGCTATGGCGCGGCCTCCCCTTAGAACACTTGGAGCAAGTGGAGCTGGATGGGCTATCGTCTATCAAAGTGATGTGGAAAGAGAAGGTGTAGAGAGTAGTCTGGCGCGCCCGGAATGCCATTTGTGACGGCTCACCGACATCTGCCCCGAGCATCGCCTTGACGTGCAGGTCGAGTCCAACCATGTGTAGTTGTTGTCAGGCGGCCGGGGGTACCTCCGCCCGGTCCTCACCCTGGTGGATGATGAAACTGGAATCATTTGGGTACTGGACATCACCACTGTCAATGTGCAGAACCAGTGGGCCACCGGCCCGGGGGCCACCGCTCGGATGGCCGAGAAGGAGAAGGTGGACAAGCATGCAGCAACGCTACCATGGGTGGCACTTCCTCTGCCCACTGGCCCGAGAGATTCTGGGCGGCCTGGAAGATGAAATCCTGGGTCTTCGTTGCATGCCTTGCAATGGTTGGCCTCTCACAGGGGGGTCACCGATGCTCCACGAAGGCCCTCGGGCACTAGATCCAGCCAGCGGTGTTGGCCCTATCCCCGTGCCTCTTTATTGTTCACATATGGAGCCAGTGTACTACCATCTGCCTTTTCACTGTCACCAACACCTGGGCGCTGACTCCATTCTTGATTATGGCTGCACTGGTCGCTCGGTGCGAGCACGTTTGCAAACCCCTCGTTCTCTTTGAACTCTATGATGTTCAGCGTAACTTTTTCTCGGGCTTTGTTCTCAAATACATTAAAGGAATGGTTTTTTTTCAGAGAATGGTCGTTTAGGACCAACACCTCTTGATGACATGAAATCAAAAACCTTGGTGAAACTGGTAGATATCAACTCCAACCATCCGGTAACCTTGATTGACTCACGTGTGCATTGTTTGAGCAGTGGAGATGAATTGATCATGCATTGTTGATCACAAAGATGACCTTTCCCACTGCCAACAACCTCAGACAATCTCTCCTTTGCAAGATTGGAAATCGAATTGGGGTCCAACAAACATTGTGCTCCTCAAATCCCATCCAAAAATGTTAATGGTCCTACATATCAGACAGTAAAAACAAGGGATATATGTGAACTATGAACCTGATTTTCAGTTGGAGATTACCTTCCACAAAACTATGCTACAATGTTACATGCTCATCAATCTACATGAATTTCCAAATAAACAAGAAATAGGCACAGAAAGATACTACATGAATCCTCATGTGATATGTTAGGAAGGGGTTATGTGCGTTGACCACAACTCAATCAATAAAATGGCAAGACACACACACGTGTGTGTGTGTGTGTGTGTGTGTGTGTGTGTGTGTGTGTGTGTGTGTGTGCGCGCGCGCGCTCGCGCGCGCGCGTATGTGTATGTGTGTGTGTGTGTTT
Organism: Penium margaritaceum; assembly: GCA_023375785.1. Classification (NCBI taxonomy): domain Eukaryota; kingdom Viridiplantae; phylum Streptophyta; class Zygnematophyceae; order Desmidiales; family Peniaceae; genus Penium; species Penium margaritaceum. The sequence continues at coordinate 139,612 of SZWC01001719.1, read as the reverse complement.
GTGTGTGTGTGTGTGTGTGTGTGTGTGTGTGTGTGTGTGTGTGTGAGTGTGTGTGTGTGTGTGTGTGTGTGTGTGTGTGTGTGTGTGTGTGTGTGTGTGTGTGTGTGTTAAGTTTAAGAGTTCCATTAAACAGACATCCACATACACCCCTCATCAAATGTCACCATGAAAGGGTGGAGAATCAGAGATGGATGACCAAAAACAAGAGTTTTCTTCTTCCAAACGTATATATGAGGACTGTGTATGGGACAATGTATAAGCAAGGAGGACAAACAAAATACAAATGTATGAGACTAAGAGACCATTCTGAGGAGCAACAACGTACAAATAGTTTTGAGAATGTTTCACAAGTAAAACATGCACTCTCACATACACTTCCATGTATAGTGTTCATATCTGCAGGGGAAGGAAAAGAGGGGATTAGTATAAGACTTCATTTTAGCACACCATGAAGTGTACCTTTGTTTATAGTTAAAAAATCCCACCACAATCAAACCCACAAATAATCCTCTCATACATTCTCACCATGAAAGGAGATAGGGGGATTAGGGATGGGACGACCGATGTCAAGGGATTCCACACCCCTTAAAACGTGACATTGTATGCGCGCCATGTTTCTGACATGGCATATGTGAGTAAAATTTGTTATTGTTAAAAATTGTTCGGTATCATCAAAATAAGATACCATTATGAGAAACAACAATACAGCAAGAGAATTGTGTGTGTTTTGAAAATAGTAACACATACACTCCCACGATAGCTCTTCATATACAATCTTCACTTTGAGAGAGGGTAGTTGACATCAGACCTCGTTTGAGGGAACCTCAAAATGTAAATTCTAGTACATGTCATGGCATCAACCATTTTCAAACCCAGATTACTACCCTCAAACATTTTTCGTATTGGAAGGTGGGATCAGAGATGCTCCCCTCTCCAAGGAAAACATGAAATTCTATGAGGCATGTATAACTTGCCTCATCATAATGTGAAATGCACACACCTTAGAGGTCAAGAGAATATTAGGAGACACAACGATGTAAAAATGCACTAGTGTTGTTTTGACACTTACCCATACACTCAACATGTACAATCTTGATACATGGAGAGGAAGGGATGTCCAACACAATTTTTCATCCCAAGAGACCACAAAGTGGTATACTAGAATGAAACATATCTCATTTTTCACCACATACACACCAACATACACTCCCTTCATATCTTGTTGTGAAAGAGTCTGGAGGGGGATTGGAGGTGGGGAGAGGAGAATTGTGCAAGAAATCTTTGCATACAACAATATGCCATTCAAGGCCTCAAAGATCGATGAATACTTTAGTGTCTCCAACATGAGTATAAAGACAATACACGCCATTAGGTTTGTCTTAAGCAAACCTATACATGCCCCATAACGTTAAATGAATTTTCATATGATATTGGTTCATCTTTTGCTCTTTAAAGTTGAGACATGTATCACTAAGGCAACTTGAAACTGAGATGTTGATTGTGCTCATCTAGGATGCGAATGTACATCGGGATGTCACTGAGGGATATGACAACAAAGTTATTGAGATACAACCAAAAGATGTTCTTCCTAGCCGATGATGTTGTTTCTGCCATACATGTTGTGGGGGAGTTTTTGATATCCTTATTGGATACATGGAGATGATTATTGTTACTTCATAGGTCAATTTTGGTGAGAACTCTTGCTCATCGGAGTTTGTCAAGTTTTGTGTCCACTCGCAAAAGGGGATAGCGGTTCTTGTAGTAACATTGTTCAACGTCCTATAGTCCACACACGTTCACATCTTGCCAATTCTATTCTTAAGAGGAATCACACTTATGGAGTGTGGTGTCATGGATGGCCTCACCTAGCATCTCCTCCAACTGTTTTTTCACCTTAATCAGCACAAGATGGCTCATTTGATAGTTTTCCTCAACTGTCGGTCTGCTACCCTGCTTCAAGTGAGTCAGGTGCTACATTGAGGTAATTCATCAGGAAAAATCCTCCAAAATCCTGCATAAGTGATAAAGACTCCTCCAAATGGTTATGAATGTGTCAGGTCTTGAGACTGATGAGGTTTATCTTGTCGTGACCATTGCAGTAGTCTCCTCTGGTTTCCTTGGTTCCAAGTGTACTAGCCACACTTTTACTTTACATTACATGCACAAACTAAAACCTTCTAGAGATATCAGCTATGTGTGTCGGCTTGCGGCTGCTACAAATTCCTCTAGTGCTTCCTCCTCACTACCTCTTGTATGCTCCACAGCATTATGGGTTGCTCAATTAGAGGTTGGGGATATTTTCTGCCATAAACGCTAGAATAAAAAATGCCACTGTTATCATCCACTTAAAAACTGTCTTGGTATAGAAAATCTCTCTCAAGGGTGAATTTCTCGTTAATAATCGATCAAGTTATCCAAAACATTATTTCATGCAGTCCTCTGATTTGCAGTCAAAGTGGTTTACGAAGTTGAGGTATTTGTAGGTGTCCATCAACAAGTTTTCCTCCAAGCACCCCTTTTCCCATCTGCAAACACAACCTCCAAACCATTAGTGCTTTGCGAAGTGGTTTCTGAAGATCACTTGGCATAAAAAGATGTGAGAAGCTTGTCCATCCAATAGTGCTTTTATCAATTTACGAATTCTTCAACCCCTCATGTGTACATGTAGTGGTAATGCCGGTTGATCTTCCTCATGTTCCTGATTGAACATTGTCATTCCCCAAATCCTTCTCTATGATGTTGAAAGCCATTCAAATGACCTTTCATTCAATACATAATCTTCTCACCAAGAAGGACATTCGTTGTCTACTCCTGCCCTTCGCCATTTCCTAAATCCTTATTCATCCTCTATGAATTCTCCCTCTATCTGGTCGGCTATTGCTGCTTCCCATAATCGCCTGAGGTGTGACCTGTCTTTCCACAAGTCCAACACAGTTGTTGGTTGTGTCGTTTAACGGCAACGATACCCGTGACAGATGAGCTTCATTCAACTTCGAACCTCCCGAGGTGCGCCAAAGACTTGTGCGATTCTATTGCCTTTGAGTAAACTCAACTGCCCTTCTAGCACCGATACACTCTGATAGCAAGCATAACACCGAGCGGAACGTGGATGATTCAAAAGGATAAAGGTGGGGAGCAAAGGACCATTTGAGGATTTTGAACAGTTGGGGAACTTTGAATAAGTAGTAAGCTAAATTCAATGACAGTTGTGGGAGTTGAAGAGCACATACATACAATGGCAAAAGCAAGACTGAGGCATACTTGGGTTCGTGGGCGCTTGAGGTGAACATTGCCGCCTCATTAAAGGCTGCTTCAAGAAACTTCGCTGAGAAGTCGGGAGAGGGGGGAGGGGGGGGGGATTTGACTCTCAAATTTTTAGACATCCAGCATTGTTGAGAAGTCGACCGAATAGTGTCAAGACATTGATAAGGTTTGTGATAGTTCTGTCGACCATCCTGAAAAGTGGTCGAACCTGTAAGAACCTTCTAGAACAGAAATGCGGAGGTCGGGACAAGTGGCTGAAATGCCNNNNGGGGGGGGGGGGGGGGGGGGGGGGGGGGGGGGATTTGACTCTCAAATTTTTAGACATCCAGCATTGTTGAGAAGTCGACCGAATAGTGTCAAGACATTGATAAGGTTTGTGATAGTTCTGTCGACCATCCTGAAAAGTGGTCGAACCTGTAAGAACCTTCTAGAACAGAAATGCGGAGGTCGGGACAAGTGGCTGAAATGCCCTGGGCCGATGGATGTAAAACTCCGGGGGTCTTCGCACGGCGAGCCACAAATGCGATGGGAGAACTGCCTACATGCAGCATGTAAGGACTGGTGTATGCCAAGAATACAACACATAGCACCCACCCTCAATTTTGGAAAAAGGGAAAAACATTTCATATGGTTTAAAGTTTCTTCAGCCGGGGGAAATTTGTGTAGGATAAAGTAAGAGGGTTTACGGCATGGTTTATGACACCTGAGAGCCAGTATCAACACCTACAACTCAGAAAAGCGAAGTTGCATGTAGTCCAAACTTGTGAACATACATTGTGGTCAAGAAATAGACACCTCCATACAATAAACAAGACAATATCCATCTTTCTTCCGGCTGGTTGAAAGTGAAACCCGCAAGTTGACAAACTCAAACGATATGAAAGCTATTGCCGTTGTCGTTGTCAAGCTCTTGGGTGGTCGCTCCTGTAAGAGACAGCAAATTCACATGACAATCTGTAAAAACCAAGTTGCTTTGACTATGACGCAGCCACTCTAACTGTGAGAGAGGTTATAAAATTATGTGAGTTATTGTTGCATGTTCCTCATGTCCTGTAAGATGGATTGCTGAAACAGTGTTCTAGATTGTACAAATGCTCAACCTAAAACCATTTTCTCCTTCGTCTAGACTGGCCAAAAGCTCCCGGGCTAGAGATGACATGGTTGGCTACGAGAGTCACTTCGAATGCATTGGAGGATTCCGTTTGTAGTTTTGCGCGTTGAATCCATGACCCCTCATCATCCGCTAGCTGGAAGACTGGATAAATTTGTTCAATGGCCCCTCGGCATCGCCTTTACATGGAGATACAACAGCCTGAGGAAATTGGAAGTTGGTGGTCAATCAGTCTGAATACAAAAGAGGACATACTTTGACATTGGAGTAGATAGACACATCTGGTCTACAGTCCAAGCAGTGCCAAGCAATGTTTCCCTGTTTACGATGAGAATATTGACAACATACACCTTTTCCATGTGTTATACATGGCAGGATAGTCCGTTAAGCCAGATGTGACCTTGCACAAGTTTGAGCTACAACAAGACAAGACATCTCGTCTCACCGCCCTCAGTCCCAAGTGACCCCGCTTGAGCCACGTAGCTCTTTCGACCGGTCGGCGTGGCACTACCACGCTACCATATTTGTCCCTAAAATTTGCAATGGTGCCATCATAGTCTGTGCCAATACCACAGTCCGTGTGGCAGCTGATAAGAGGACCTCGTCTCTTGGTAACCTCAACGTCATGACGGACCTCTCCCTTAGGACCTAAAGCCATGGGACAAGAAGTCAGAGGACCTCTAGCCATTCAACACCCTAATGTCCCTCTTTGTGGTTCCACCAACATTTGGTCCCAACAAATGCTAGGATGGCCAAAAACGATTAGAGGATCGCCATGCTTGAGGCGGAGTTTGTGAATGTCCCCAATGTGCAGATTGCCTCTTAGAATGAGTGTCATACCGTGGAATAAGTTTTCACAAAATACGCAACTGGGATAGCCGCCATGGTTTCTGGTCATGTTTCTGGATGTCAGCAACCAAGCATTTAAGCACCCTCTGCTAAAACAACCTTTTAAGCTGGTTCATTCAGTTCCTACACTAATGTTTTTAAATGTGAAAAGATCACCTCCACTACACCAGTAAAACTTTGAAACTATCCCTCCAAGTTTTGTCAAAATACTAATTTCTTCATGTTCTTGAAACAGAACGGAGCAAGGTTGGGATGTAGCGATAGTGTGCCACGTGGCTTGAACTGGACCAGGCCTGTGGGGTGGCGGATGGGATGAATTGAGGTTCGGAGACCCTCAAGGACAACAATTTTGGCCCAGTGGGCCAAGATTCCCTTTTTTTTGCTACATTTGGTATGAAAGCGTTAGGGTTCAATACCCATTGTGGATACCGAGGGCGGGTCTATTCCTGGGTGGGAGGAATGTAGCACTAGTGTGCTAAAATTATTGAATTGGTCTTGGCCTGTGGGGCTGCAGATGGGATAACTTAAGGGTCGAAGACCCTCAAGTACTACAGTTTTGGCCTAGTGGGCAAAGCTTCTTGAACGTTTGTTATAGATGCAACTTTACTTGTAGGGTAAAAATGGTGGCAGTGACCACACCGAGGCGTGCATTGGGGTTACGTAGTAATGCACTGGAGCCGAATTCACACATGTTATCTGCCTTGGAAACGGATTTCGCTCGACCTTCCCCTCCTGTCCGAGTAGGAGTCGTTGGTTGAGTCACATGCTCGCTTGAAATTTCTGGTATCGTTTTCACAAAAAAACCTGGTTTACTGTTGAATTTGTCCGATTTCCACGTTCTTCTCGGACTACGAGTCGCTGCCGCAAGAATAATTCTTGTCGTTCGGAGGCGAAAAAAGTGCAGAAAAAAATGCCTGGGAAATACGTAATGGGCTTTTGGTGGACAGAAACGCCGACCGCAGCTAGAATTGCCGTCACGGATGTCATTGTGCAACGGATTTTCTGACGTCGGGGCAGATTCTTGGCTACCGAACCGATTGCATAGGGCTACTACCTAACCCCAAAAATGTGACCGTCCGTCGTGGTCATCTCTTCCAGTTTGCACGAGCTCCTATGCCATCTCTCCCAGTCGGCAGGCTGGGCGAGTTGCTATTGGGTGTCAGACGTGGGAGGGCCAAGCCATCCCGCGAAATCCCCCGTGGTCCAGAAGTTCCGAAGCCTTGTGGTGCGGCACATGCCCATGGTTTTGACCCATGGTTTTGCGTCTCTGTCGGAGACGTACATTCGGACCTGTCACTAGAGCTTCCCCTGGGTTCTTTGTCTTAGAAAGTGTGTTTGAACGGAAAATACACAGACAATAATGAGGCGAGCGATGAACTAGTTGCTTTCAACGAAAGGATCATGGGTTTTCTGGTAGATCGGAGCAGCGAATACACATGAACTGAAGCTGTGAAAATGGTTGTTCATGAGGACGGTGCGCAATGCAATAGGCTTTGGTTTGCACGTTGTTTCGTTCATATCGCATTTATGGTGTCGAATAGCATCCGTTAAGATTACTACAACAATTCCTAGCAGGAGAATCTCGGGAAACAGAATTGGAGGTTCCGTCGCGATGAGTTCGACGACCAGTTCTCGGTCCAATCTCGACCGAGGTGCCGTCGTTGACCGGTGCGAAAATTTACATGTATGCGGATCCGACGCCAATCGTTCGACACTGGTCGAAACCCCTTGGATCACATCGTTCTATCAGAACGGATCCTCCTAAGATTTGCGTGTGCACGGACGCGCATTCACGCCCAATCTCGTGCGTCACCATCACAGCACCATAACCGCTGATGCTGTTCGCATGTCGCATGACGCGCATTCACGCCCAATCTACGGTATGATGAATGTCGCGGGAAGGGATGATGGAGGCTCGCATTTCTCACTCCCACCTGAGTCATGGTTGGCCCATCGTGCGGCATGCGGTCACGGCGGCGGTCCTTGCTCTGGGTCGTCCGTCCATCTGAACCCTCACCGTCCCCGCGCACGGTCCCATACGCCATGGCTGGTCCACTCTGTCGGTTTGCTCGCAACCGCTAGGCTGTGCAGCTGTGTCTGAAGTGCGGATCCGAACGGGGACAGGTCTTCCGGCTTGCTTCCTCGCATCAAGAGCCAAGCCAAATCCGAGTTTTTGCCCGCGAGGACGTTAGGTGCGCGCTGCGGAACTCCCGCGCGAATGGATTCACATGGGTGTGATGTCATCTGATGCTCCTAGGACACTTGTAGGCTTGCTTCAGTCCTTGCCTTGTCAGCTCATCGCTCAGCACTCACTCTAAAAGACTGCCATGATGGGTGGGGGGCGAGGAAGGGAGGCCCTTAGGCGTGGCTGGTCCGAGTCTTTTCAGGCGACTGAATCCACGCGTGCTCCTCAGATCCAGCCAGAGCTAGCACAGGGGTGAGAGCCACAAGCCTCCCCAGCTTCAGGCTTCCCCTGGAACACATCCGCCCGCCAAGTAGCTGCCCCCTACTCTTAAATCCCTAGCCCCGATCCCTGTTGCCAGGAGGAGGAGGAGGAGGAGGAGGAGGATCTCCCGGCATCCGAACTTCTGCTGACTGGCACGGGTCCCGCGCGTAACTGTCGCCCACCAGAGCTCTACTGAGGAGGACCTGCTACAGCGCTTGCACTCCATCGCTTCATTTCTCCCTTAGGACCCAGCGCTCTTGCGCACTGGCTCCACACAGCTGACTTGCGCAAGCGCCACAGGCAGGAGACGTCGCGGAGGGGGAACAGAGTTGGTCTTGGCGGGAGCTGGGGTCCGAGAGAGCTGAAGGAACCGTTGAAAAGGAAAGGAGTGAAGTCGGGCAGAAGTTTAGTTTTGTGGAGTTTCTGGCACGATGGTGGCCTCGTGGGCGACCCAGCTGGGGGCGACCGTGAAGCGCAACTTCCTCATCAAGCTCAGGGATGGATCGCAAACGCTGCAGGAAATCTTCCTGCCGGTGCGTCATTGCCGTCCCCCCTCCCCCCCCCAAAACCCGCCCCTGCCCCCTTTTTCTTGTTGCCAATTCCTGGCAGTGCGTGTCATGTGATGTCATATCGGTTGTGGATGTCCAGGGCGTTGCGAACCCATCCTCTTCTGCCCACATCCAATGCCGAGGGACCCGACTGTTCTTGATGCACTTTCACGGCTGTCNCCCCAAAACCCGCCCCTGCCCCTTTTTTTTGTTGCCAATTCCTGGCAGTGCATGTTATGTGATGTCATATCGGTTGTGGATGTCCGGGGCGTTGCGAACCCATCCTCTTCTGCCCACATCCAATGCCTAGAGAACCCGAGTGTTTGTGGTGCACTTGGACGGCTGTCTGATCGGCGAGGCAACGATGCATCACCATGTGGCATCACATGTCGCAAAGCGCATGGTGCAGCAAGATGCAATGGTGGAGTCGCTCATGAGTCGCGACCGCAGTTTTGGTATGATACGTCTCGCTTCCAACGTCCCTGGGCCTTCAACGCATTTGCCATTCTTGCTCGGTGAGGCTGACCTGATTGATCGTGGTGGTGGTGGTGGTGGTGGTGGTGGTGGTGGTGGTGGTGGTGGTGGTGGTGGTGGTGGTGGTGGTGGTGGTGGTTGTGGTTGTGGCGGCGGCGGTGGTGGTGGTTGCGCAGGTGTACATCATCATGCTGCTCATCATCGTCAAGCTCGTCCAGCCGTGAGTTGCTGCCGCTGTGCCTCAATTGCCCCCAAACGACCTTCCCTGTGCTGGGCATGTGTCCTCTGCCCTGCCCGTGCTTGCGCTCGCGCTCGCTCTTCCCCCTCCTGTCATGAGGGAAGAAGACTGATATTCTGTTCCAACAGATAGCTGGCATTGCCAGCAATGAGGTGGAACAGCAAATCATGCCAGCCTGGCATGATTCGCCAGGGTTCGATGCTCACTTCCCTGTCTGGCGAAGGTTGCAAAGACCTTGGCGCACGGGCTACCGTAGTGTCTGTAACATTATTTTTAGTATATCCTACGTTAAACTGAAAATTTCACCCATAGAGTGTGTCAAAGAATCCACAGGTGTTGATTGAAACAGTAGATTAATTTGGATTTGCCCAATTATCTTTTTGTTGGGAACAACACATTTCCTGACCGGCAGTTCGAGTGTTGATGCACTCACGTTAGTGCGAAGCCTCCTGCCACGTCATCTGCCTTGGCAAGGATACGCTTGGTTGCGGCCGCTCGAGGCTCTGGAGTTTGGATTTTCGAACTTTGAAGCTTCTTGAGCGCTGATGGGTCTGCATTTTGCAAAGTTGACCTCGACCGTTTTTTTGCCTTTTCCAGCACCAAGATAGTCAAAGGGCCTTTGAACGCAACACCAAAATAAGGTTTGGGGTCCAATTTTTCATTCAATCATACAATCACTAAATTTGGTGAAAAGAAAAGGCAAATGTTAAAGACACCACGGTACGTCTGGTTTCTGTGGATTGGCAGACTCGTTTGTGTAGGCCATGACGTCTTTGTCCAGGGCGTTGTCCTGGTTTGATGTGGTGTCCATGTTTGCCAGCTACTTAGCAGCCTGGGTCGGAGTCGACAAGTCGATCTGCTAATTCGGGACCCTCCAACTTAGAGTCGACCAAGTCGGTGCAGGGGGAGGGGTGGGGAAGAGGGGGAAGAAGAGGCAAGATGGTGCAAGCTGTCAAGAGAATGCGATAACAATGAGTTGCCTTCCAGACTTTGAGTCGAAAATCAGGGTATTAGCATCCTGCGGCACCCAAACAGGAATGTACTGTTGTTGGTCTGGGTGGCACGCACTCATGGGACCTGGGCAACCCTGTTGACCGTGTCTGGACCCCAGTCGGCAGAAGGACTGGGGTCAAGTCGACAGACTTGGTTTGACTTGGAGTCGGAGCAGTTGAGTCGGAGTTGGTGGCGAACATGTTGTGCTGTGCTGCACCAGCATGGGTGTGGAGTGTCTGGCTGCGAGTGCGCACACGACCCTTGTCAAGGGTCCCTTGATAGTTGTCAGAGTTGTGAGAAGGCCCTGGGGCCTAGTGGTAGAGTTGGACAACCGCGATTTTAGATTAAAACCGAAATCAAAATCGGATTTTCCGATTTTGGTTTCTTTTTTTTTACACATAGGTTTTCCCTTCTGAGGTGAAACTGAAACCGAAACCTAATCGAAGTCGAAAAACCGAGAAAATCGGAAGAACCCACTTTCTCCCTCACAGTATATGAGGGAGAAACTGATTTCATATCTGAAATCTGTTTCCAGAGGGGAAACTGAAACCGAATCGAAATCGACCTTTCGATTAGGTTCGGTTCCGATTCCGATTCCGGTTTCCCGGTTACAAAAACCGGAAAAACCGAGATTAGATTATAATCGGCCCCAACTCTACGTAGTGGACAAGTCGAGGGCTTCATCACTTTCTTTCCTTCTGCCAGCACTGCTGCTGCTGCTGCTGCTGCTCTCTCTCTTTCTCTCTCTCTCTCTCTCTCTCTCTCTCTCTCTCTCTATNGAGATTAGATTATAATCGGCCCCAACTCTACGTAGTGGACAAGTCGAGGGCTTCATCACTTTCTTTCCTTCTGCCAGCACTGCTGCTGCTGCTGCTGCTGCTCTCTCTCTTTCTCTCTCTCTCTCTCTCTCTCTCTCTCTCCCGTTGACACTCTCATTCTGTGCAACATAACGTTGCCCACATAGAGCACTCTCTCTCTGCTATGTGCATGGTGCTTGCTCTCCGGTGGCACCAGGGAGATCAAGCTCCCAGCCGTGCCCATGTCGCCAGCGGTGGACGCGTCGTGCGTGCGCCTGTCCGAGTCAGGCACTGGGGGCAGCATGGGCTCCATCTGCGAGGGAAGCTTCCCACGCACGTCTGTGGTGAGTGTGAGCTGTAGACGTCTGTGGTGAGTGTGAGCTGTAGACGTCTGTGGTGAGTGTGAGCTGTAGACGTCTGTGGTGAGTGTGAGCTGTAGACGTCTGTGGTGAGTGTGAGCTGTAGACGTCTGTGGTGAGTGTGAGCTGTAGACGTCTGTGGTGAGTGT
>SZWC01001719.1:66124-76124 GCA_023375785.1 Penium margaritaceum | reverse complement strand
TGCAAGAGAGCCTTGAGGATTGCAGTTGGTTGGAAGGTTAATAGCTCTCACATTGTGTAACCTTCGCTTCTTCTGCTTGCCCTCTCTGTTCCTTCTAACCGTGCGCTTCCTCGTTCGTCTGTTCTGTTGTTTCGTCCTTGTGCAGAACTCGGGTAGGCATCCTAGTTGGAGGCAAGCTCAAATGCCTCGGGTCCCCCCAAACGCTCAAGGCACGCTACGGCTCCGCCTACACACTTACCGTGTCGATCGCGCCGGAACGCATCCCCAGCTTCCGCTCCTTCCTCTTCTCACTCTTTCCCTCGGCCACTCTCCTTGAGCGGCTGCACGACCAGGATGACTTCACGCCCATCACACCCTCTCCTGCCTCCCAGCAAGCCACGGTTCTGGCCTCCTCCGGAGAGTTGCATCGCCCGTTCGCCCCCGCCCTGAGCCCCAGCAGCCGGGTCGCTGCCGCAACAGCGACAGCTGCTGCGACCGCTCCAGCAGCCGCAACGACCCCTGGCTCAGAGCACGAAGCGACGGCAGAGATCAGCCTCCACGACGAGCATGATGCTGCAACAGCGGCTGGAGCTGCTGCTGCGGCAGGAGGCAGCGGCAGCAAGGCAGGTGCAGGTGCTGGACTCCAATCGACTGGGGTCAGTGCAAGGTTCCGGGTGCCGGTGCAAGGACTGGCTGAGCTTGCGAGGCTCGTGAGTGCTCTGGAGCGGAGAAAGGCGGAGCTGGGTGTTGATGAGTACACTGTGAGCCAGCCCACGCTCCAACAGGTGTTCCACTCTCTCACCAGAGGAGGCGGGGCCGACGCCTCGGCAGCGGGGGGCTCTGGCGCTGCTCGAAACAGCAGGGTGCCGCTCGGCGCTGCTGCGTCGCCACATGAGACAGTTGCGTTGCGAGGGGGCAGCAGCAGCACAGGCGTTCAGAGTTTTGATGCAGCAGGAACGGCGGATGCGTCGCATGCCGGCGGCGATGACCATGCAGTCTCACATGCTCCTTTGACTGCAGTGTAAACCCTTTCTTACGAAGAAAGCATGTGTTGCAACCTGTCCAGGCTCCTGTGGTTGTTGAGCGACTACCAACAATGCAACCCCCAGGTCTTAATCTGTTGCAGTCATGAAGGGCCCTTTCTCCCAGATTGTCTAGCAGTTGCGATTCTGCCTTTCTTAAGGTAGCATTAGGCAGAAGTTGGCTACAAGACGATATACATTCTTTCGAATCAATCTGACCATGTCATTGTAAGCCACGTTCTTAAGTAAGAGTGCCATCCTTCGAGTTCAATGGGTTAAAGTGTCCAGCCCTGTCTTCTGACATATTACATGGTTTCCCCAGCCTTGACCTCAGCAAGTTCTTTGCTCGGCTGTTGGACTATGGTGTGGATTGAATACAGCTCTACAAACATGGGGTCTTTGCATAGAGACACGGAGTGTGCCTCATAGCCAGAGGCTTTTCCAACCATGTGAACATCGCCACTCCATCAGGCATTGTACAATTCGGGTTATCACCACTCACTCGCTGGGATACCATGCCCCTCAATGGCTACTTCGGCATCGTCAGCCTTAGCGGGAATGTCCTTCTCTGCTCAGCAGTTTTTTTTCTTTGTGAATAACTAGCTTTACAAGATCATCTTCTGCTTGGCATTGCCCTCTCGCGTCTTCTTAGCTGATTCCATGAATGCACCTGATGCTTTGTGTTGGTTTCTGTGTCACACACATGTAGTTGTAGGTAACTTAGGTTGCTTGTTGGTTTGTGTGGCTTCCACCCGTCACGACCGACGCCGATGGATTTCCCATATACCTACATTCGTGGTATATGGTAGAGGAGGGCGTGACGACACGATGGGCCTCCTGAGTGTCCCGAGACTAAGGTACGGCATTCGCGATTGAACACATCTCGAAATTCAAGGAATCTCGAAATCTTGACATCTCGAATCAATCTCGGACTTCGAGACGAGAACGAGATCGTCAAAAAACACTTCGAGACGCGATTGAGATTTTGAGCGAGGTAAGAATTTCAAGACGAGATTAATCTCGTCTCGTCTCGTTTCAAACTCATGCGTGGGCATATGACCTGGCGATGTAACTTTCCACGTGTAAAGGACACGAGCGGCGTATCTTGGCCAAATCTGCATTGAAAGGGAGCATCTCGCTGAGAAGATGTGTGGAAGCTTCCTAGCGACACAACCGCTGACTAGGCGTCAATGCGTGGTCAGACGGCGACGACAGTCACAAGTCGTACACACAACGGCAAGGGTCTGGCTAGGAGACACAAGGCAAAGTGTCAGAATGCTTCAATAGCATTTGCAGAGAGAAATGACAAATGACAGGTACATGGCATAAGTACCTGCTGCGGCGCACGGCGGGTGTCGCACGCGGCAGTGTAAGATCTGTCCTAAAACTGGCCCAAAGCCACTGTTTTGGTCGTAACTCTGCGCAGACATATCAGAACGCTACGCCGTCTGAACCTAGACGTGCAAAATCAAAAGCCGGACGCTACGACTGGTCACATGCATGCACCCGGCATCAAACAGTGGATACACAATGCAAAAACATGCAAATCAGGCCCATGGCCAGTCCACCGATAAACCCCTACGTGTTGCAGAAAAACTGCAAGAGGTCCCGGGTACCGTCCAGAGCTCTGGAACGGTCGTCAGTCAGCTCCATGTTGGTAGTCCGCCACCACATGACGCACCGGTGCCACCAGGGTCCGCATGAGGGAACTACACGAGTATGGACACGGCCGAGTGGTCACAGTAAAGTGTACTGGTCGACAGGAACGTCACAAATGGCAACACTCCCCCATGACCCGATTGCATGCATATCCATACGCGTGCAATACTGAGACGAGTACAACAACTGGTGCAACGACAAATGTGACACAGACACAATCACACCCCACACTCAACCACTCTCAGGCAAGGGGCGAAGTCCAACAGAACAAAGGGCCACCAGAAACTTTCCGCGTGCTAGTACCTTTGTCAAGAAGTCAGCACGCTGCATGTCAGTGTCAACCCAAATGACGGAGATCACGTGTCGCTCCACCAGATCACGCACAAAGTAATGCTCAACCGTAATGTGCTTCATGTGAGCATGGAAGACACCAGAGTTCTCCGCAATGGCAAGAGCACTCTGGTTGTCGCAACGAAGCACAGTGGCACGTACTGAGTGGCCAAGCTCAAGAAACAGGCGTTGCAGCCATACCGCCTTAGCAGCCCCTGCACCCACAGCAACGTACTCTGCCTCCGATGAGCTACGTGCAATGCAGCCCTGCTTCCCGCTGCGCCAGGACACAACGGTCCCACCGAGCAGGAAGATGTAACCTGTGCGGCTGCGACCATCTGGGCTCCAGGCCCAGTCGCTGTCGGTGTAGCCGTCAAGGACCACCGAACACTGCCGGCGAAAGTAGAGTCTGAGGTACAGTGTGGGGACCACGTACCGCACCACTCGCACAGCCGCGTGAAGGGCTCTAGCGCGTGAAGCCTGCAAAAAATGAGCAAGGAGGTTGACGGCAAATGCGATGTCAGTATGTGTGGTAGTGGCTAGGTACATCAGAGATCCGATGAGACGGAGGTACAGGGTCACATCCACTGACTCCCCCAGCTGTGTGGGATTGTCCACCTTCAGGGCATCCTGCCCGTCAGGCGTGAGAGGTGTGGAAGCCGTGGGCACTGCGCCAAGAAGGTCGTTGAAGTGCTCCCCCACAACACGTGCGTATCGTGCCTAATGCAGTAGTAGAGTATAACGTCTGTGGTCTCACACGATCTCCATGTTGCAACCGCTGCTGCTACCACTGTTGCGCTGCTGCTGTGCAGCTGTCGTCGCTACTGCTGCCGCTGTTGCTGCATTATTGTTGTGCTGCTACCACTGCGTGCTGCTGTTGTGCTACTGCCGCCGCGTGCTGCTGCTTCCGCCGCGCGCTGCTACCAGCGCTGTTGCCGCCCTGCTGCTTCTGCTGCTCAGTGCTAATGTCAGCAGCTGCTGGCGACTGCAGTCTACTACAGCAATCTCCTGCTGCTGCTGATGCAATCTCACGTGGTGATGGTGAGCAACGTCGACGGCGATCCGCTCTCGTCGTCGATAGGTCCATGTGGATGTGTTGCAACGATGACTCTCACTGCTACTGCTCTGCTGCGTTTCTGCTGTGCAGCTTGGTGAGAACTGTCTCACCGCTTTGATACCATGAGAAGATGCATGGAAGCTTCCTAGCGACACAACCACTGACTAGGCGTTAGTGCCTGGTCAGACGGTGACGACAGTCACAAGTCGTACACACAACGACAAGGGTCTGGCTAGGAGACACAAGGCAAAGTGTCAGAATGCTTCAATAGCATTTGCAGAGAGAAATGACAAATGACAGGTCCATGGTATAAGTACCTGCCGCGGCGCACGACGGGTATCGCACACGGCAGTGTAAGATCTATCCTAAAACCGGCCCAAAACCACTGTTTTGGCCGTAACTCTGCCCAGACATATCAGAATGCTACGCCGCCTGAACCTAGACATGCGGAATCAAAAGTTGGACGCTACGACTGGTCACATGCATGCATCCGGCATCAAACGGTGGGTACACAGTGCAAAACTATGCAAATTAGGCCCACGGCCAGTCCAGCGATAAACCCCTGCGTGCTGCAGAAAAACTACAGGAGGTCCCGGGTAGCGTCCAGAGCTCTGGAACGGTCATCGGTCAGCTCCAGGCTGGTAGTCCGCCACCACATGACGCACCGGTGCCACCAGGGTCCGCATCAGGGAATTACACGAGTATGGACACGGCCGAGTGGTCATAGTAAACTGTACAGGTCGACAGGAACGTCACAAATCACAACACTCGCATCCCTTGCCATGTACCCCATCCAATCGTTCGTCGGAAGCTAGAAGCGTCGCATCCATTTGCGGAGCACGAAGATTCCAGTCAACCATGGACCATCGGCCACACGAGTCGCACACTTTCCAACCAATTAATGTTTTGACACCATCATGTCAACGAGCAATGATGCAAGTTCATTACGTCGTGATGAACCTGCGTGAATCAAACACTCGTCATGAGGAGATGAACCGATTTGTACATGAAAGTGATTTTTGTAGTCCTTGTCTCAAGTGATAACTCCTAAACTCAAGATCCACATTTCCCATGTGTAAACATGCATGTATGACGTCTTTTGGACTTTCAAAACACTTAAATGTGTGGCAGATGATTCGAGATCATGAAAATCTACTGACTTGAATACGAGATGGAGACGAGAATGAGATTTCACTCTAACATCGAGATCGAGATTTTCTCAATCTCGAATTATGAGATTAAGAATCCCATTCCTAATCTTGAAATGGTCAAGATGAGATCGAGATTCACGCTCAATCTCAAATGCCATGCCTTACCCAAGGCTTCTCGAGCATCTACGACAACACCGGCGAGACGCGATTGATGCGTTCCGGTAGCCCTGTTGGCTTGTCGGGAGCTAGGATGGTTTTCACAGTGGTGGAGACCCGTGCACCCGGTGGACTAAACCGGTGCAACAAGGAGATCCGATGGCTGTAGTAGTGCTTCTGATATTCGAAAAGTCATTTGTAATGTCAGGACGCCGATTTCGAGTATTTGAAGCACTTCTTGTATTCTCTCGGTGGTCGAGACCGGGGCACTTGGAGAGCTGTTCCGGTGCCTCGAGGAGACCACCTTTGTTTCTCTCATGGTGTATGCAGTACGTTATCCTCGCTGACTCGTTTGGGTTCAGCTGGTGTGACGGGGCCCGGTGCGGCTAGCTGCCGACGCCCCTACGTAAGCCCGGTAGAGGCTCATTTGTACTCACTCCTTGTTCTTTCATATCATGCGTTCTAGACTTAGCCAAATTCTTGACATTTTGTGTTGCACTCACACACAGAGCTCACGTTCCTGTTTGCATGGGCCTGCATTCCGTAATTCATTTCCAATTTGGTATGAGAGCACAGGGGGGCGTATGAGCAGCAGAAACAGTAGAAGCAAAAGAAGCAACAGTAGTGGGCGGAACGCAAAGAGAACGCGCCACGTGGCGCCACGCCGGCAGCAGCGTGAGGGAGCACAAAGTGACTACATGTGAACGACACAAGGGCGGTGAGCACACCGCCCTTGTGGCGTTCACACTAGCATTAGCGACTGCGGCGGCAACAGTAGTAGCAGCAATAGACGTAGGCAGCCGTGGTAGTTGCGGTGCCACGTAGCAGGAGCAATGACGGCAACGTAACCGCTCACAACAACAGCAGCAGCGGCGGCAGCAACAGTAGCAGCGGCCAGCATTAGCATTCGCAGCATCTGCACAAGAGGCAGCACCAGTAGTAGCGACAGCTGCAGTGCCGCACAGCAGCAGTAGCAGCAACAACCCTAAACCCTATGACCGAAGAGGTCATTGAAATTACCTCTTCGGTCATTTGAAGAGCCAAGAGGTCATGCAGAGACCTCAGCTTCCCATACAGCTTGAGGGGCTAGGCTTGGCAACGATGGGAGACTTAGCCCCCATGTCGTAAGTGTGTAGCCAGATGCTATCATGGCAGACAGTGTTGTCACTCCTGCGGTAGAGAGACACACGGGATGGGGTGGGAGGAGAGAGGGCAGAGCAGGCCAAGTGGGGGAGGTGGGATTTTGAGGACTTGAGGGAGAGGGCATTGAAGGGGCTTTGCAGAGGAGGTGC
The DNA here is from genome assembly GCA_023375785.1 of Penium margaritaceum. Taxonomy (NCBI): domain Eukaryota; kingdom Viridiplantae; phylum Streptophyta; class Zygnematophyceae; order Desmidiales; family Peniaceae; genus Penium; species Penium margaritaceum. Next base: position 69,478 of record SZWC01001719.1, on the reverse strand, counting down.
GAGGACGGTTCCCTAGATTGGTGTAGTATGAGAGCTGCAGCCCAACGTGCCTGTTTGGGGATCTTTGTAGGGTACTGCACGAGGCATATTCCCCGATATCCACGACCTGAGGCAGATGGTACAACAGCTTTGTGACCTCTTCGTTACCAAATGTGTTTCTGCTACTAGTGTGTCGATGGCCTCCTTGATCTCATATCGCTCATCCTCTTCTCATTTCTCATCCGATGGTGTCCCTTCCGCTCCATTTGCCGGCCAGTCCCAGGCTACCACCATCCTTTTGATCCTCCACTCTCCTGCTACTACGGTGCCATCTCACGATAACATGTATTCATGTAGTCGTTCCAATCGTGTGTACACACATCGTCGGTGTCATCTCTCTGCACGCCGTGCCCGAACCGATCTTGATACATCCTCTACCTCCTCGGCTTCCGTTGTTGTACCTATCGAGGGGGAGTGTGGTCACCACACATTGCTTGCTGTGACAATAGCGACAGGATCCGCACTCGCGCCGTGCCGTAGTGCCCTAGCGTTAGCTCAGGAAGATTCAGATGATACGGTGATAGCACATGATGCGGAATCTGATCCCGACATGGTGTTCATGGTGGAGACTTGTTTGTCATTGGGCTCGACTTCCACATCCGGGCTGGATCCAGATCTTCCGCAGCAGCACGTTACATCAGAAGGAGCGCAAGCACGGCGTCCCTAGGTGGTGCCACTCCCGACTCTGACCGGTGGCGGCCCTGCGGTGGCACATGAGTCCCGTACGGATTGGGATGTGTATACCGGACTTTTGAGGGAGTGTGTGCACCAGGCTCACACCAGACCGTCGGAGGTTGCAGTGCACGAGACATGCATGTCATCGAGGTCGAAATCTATGCTGGGGCAGGAGCCAGGCATTCTGCAGTTTCAGGTTGCATCGGGAGGAGTGCACGTCCCTGCGTGCCTGGGTGGTGCCACTCGCGACTCTGACCAGTAGTGGCCTGGCGGTGGCAGAGGAGTCCCGTGCAGATCATGATCCCCCTTACGGGGTTCCGGGGGCGTTGGTACACAAGGCTCACAGCAGCAGCGGTCGTAGTGCATGAGCACAGTCGGCCGGCTAGTCTTTTAGAGGTTTAGGCAATCTTGAGTGCAGCAGTTTTGAGAGATGTCACTGGGACATGTGCTGCAGCAGACACAATGGGCTCCACCTTGTCATCGATGCTACCTGAGGACTAGCTTCAATGTTAAGATTTGCCCATGTTTCATGAGTCTACGGGTTCCCGTACACACGGCGAAGCAGCGACACACATGACGGAGTCAGATGGTGGTCCTTACTCCATTATCGAGCAGGTGAGAGCGACCAGTCTTCCCGGCGAGACGGTGCGTGAGCACTAACTACGATTGCTAGTTACCTTGACAGGCATTGCCGAGCCGGAGTCCTACAAAATTGTGTCCACTACGCCGGCAGTTGAGGACAGTGGAGCAGATCCGACCACGCGGATGGAGTCACCTCGTCAGTAGGAGTTGAGTTTTGCCCTCTCGTGTTCACCTGTTGGTGACCCTACTGGTCACATCAACGCTGAGAGTGGCAGTATCTACACGGACGACATTTCCACATGCTCCATGGACTCTGATGATTCATCCTTCTCCTTCTCTCTCGGCATACGACTGCTCATCCTTCCTTCTCTGACAGACTCGAACTGCGGGCGGGACGCCACACCTTCGGTTGCATCCAATTGTCCAGCATCTCAGGAGCAGGATGCAGCAGCACCGGCTCCATTGTCTTCAGCAGCATAGACACACATGGAGCTACAGTTGCGAGTTCTACAGTCTGTGTGTGGAGCATCCACTAAGACAGAGTTTATCCTATGCGAGGCAGACATGGGCCACCTCCACATGTCCGAGGCAGATTACGCAGACTTCAAGAGCATGTAAAGATGCTGCAGCGGGAGGTGATGGCTGCAGCGGGAGGTGATGGGTGCACGAGAGTGACTTCTAGAGCAGGAGAGCATCACTACTATTGGCACGAGCTTCCCACTACCAGGATCTCGCACACCCATACTCAAGGAGGATCTTGTACCAGCTCCGAGTATGATGTCCGATGGAGAAACTACCACAGGAGAGGTGAGAATACCTTCAGTTGTTGCCATCATCGTTCCTGTCGACTCCATCATCGCTCCTCTTTCTTCAGCTGCTGCCATCATGCACCTTCATCCACCTACCTCAGCTACTCCATCGTCATCTTCATCCATGTGTGGCGGTCCGGTTTGTCGTTCCAGCCCTCCTCCTCTTGTAGTGGTACACCCTGGTGCTTTAGGATGCTCTGTCTGGCCTCGGAGGCCAGCTCTGCCACTTCATCCACGCTTTCGTGTTGCTCGCCCATTCCCTTTTCTCCGATGTGCATCGAAACAGAGGGGAGAGAGGAGAGAATGTGAATTGGGACCCTTGGCATTCGCATGAGGAATGGTACACTCCAGGTGCTGCATGGGCGACATGTGGAGTCGTAGCCAGAGACACCACTTCGTCTTTCAGGGTGGGAGCAGACTCATCGTGACAGGGGGAGCTATCTTTGTGTGATGGGAGACTACATGATTTGTCGTCCAGGATCTGTTCAGCTACGGTATCAGCATCTCCATGGAGGACATCGCCGCCAGGTTCATCTGCCCAAGGGGAGTGTTGTGAGGACCTCGATATGATGCGAAGTTATGGGAGATGCGTGGCAAGGGGTCCGTGCTGTACTATGAGCATACTACAAAAGTCGGCATGTGGCTCATGCTACGTGCCTGCATAGTTGCATGTATATGGTAGTACTCTGTTGGTCGTGACCCGGAAACTTGGTAGGTTGTACCAGTGTCACGAGGAGACCATGTGATCGTGTCTCTTGGTGTGTAGCCAAACTACGTGTGGCATGTGCATTCAAGCTGGATTGCTCATAGCGGTCGAGACCCGGACACTTGGTAAGTTGCACCCGTGTTATGAGGAGATCCCTCTATGATGATGTGTGTTTGTTGATGATGCTATTGTGGTCGGCATACGATCACCTGTTGGATTGCTCGTAGCGGTCGAGACCCGGGCACTGGTACTGCCAATGTCACGAGGAAACCCTCCTGTTGTCTGACTTGTGTATGATGTGCATTACTCCTCTCATGGTCGAGACCCGGACACATGGTGGGATGTACCAGTGTCGTGAGGAGACCTTGTGACCTTCATTATGCTCCATGGGCATACTGGGCCTAGCCTCTGTCCGTGGATGGGCAACATATGTGCGTATGTCTGTGTGTGTGTGTGTGTGTGTGTGTGTGTGTGTGTGTGTGTGTGTGTGTGTGTGTGTGTGTGTGTGTGTGTGTGTGTGTGTGTGTGTGTGTGTGTGTGTGT
>SZWC01001719.1:44141-63909 GCA_023375785.1 Penium margaritaceum | reverse complement strand
CACACACACACACACACACACACACACACACACAAACACTATGTCTGAAGGTGACTAATATGAAGTGAAACTCTAGGTTGCTGCATCAGCGCATGTCTAATGATCTGATTTGATCATGCTCTGCAAGCATCTCAGCCAAGTGCCAAAGTGGCACCTGCAACATACAATCAGGATGTGTGTGTTAGCACAGTTAGAATTGTCCACTCAACTTTGCTTGGTTGATGCTTAGCAAAAATGGAGCAACACATGATAGGGGAGCATGCACCCACATACACTTGTGGTCGATGTGGTTTCATTTCTCTTAGTCATGCATACTTGGATACGGTTGTTGTTATGTCTAGTTGCTGATCCTATGGGACCACACGACCGGTTTATTCCGGCGTGTTAAACCGCCACCGACTGGTCCGATTCAATCCTGAGGTGGCCTCCGGGCCCCACATCAATCTCACGTGGGTTGCCTGGTCAACCGACAACTATCACCTCGCTATCCCGCTACCAGCACACTTGTTCCTTGACCTTGCTAACCATTTCTAAAGAAATATTCCTTCATTTCATGGCTCAGCGTGTGCACTCATGCTCAAATGCTTGGCCACACCTACTGTTCTAGCAAGCCTCGACTTCCTAAGGGTATCAGAGCAAGAAGCAGAAATTTCCTTGCAACAAGATGACTCTCCCCATCCCACGATCCTGGCACAGGCTATTGCAACCACACCTCTTACAGCAATCATAGCCATTTTGTGTGGGTGTTTGTAGTAAGCAGTGCAAAAGCCAAATCCCAGCCCCGACACAGATCCGCTCCGGTCCCCCTCCTTACCATACTCAGGAAGGGTCGGAAGTAAGAAAACAGCCTCATGTGGCATGGCATTGAAGCTTGCGATGTTGTTATAGTGGGGTGGAGGATTCTTAAAGTTCTTTGGTCCTTTGGTACATGGGGAGGGTGATCACAGGCTCCGATGAAGGTGGGCGCGATACAGGGGGACCACCACTAAGAGGGACACCTCCGAAGATAAACCTTGCTCATCGCTATGCATGGTCCTGTGGCGTGGTGGCATTGGTGTGGCAGGCTGTGATCGCTGATGCAGCTCACGCATCCACTCCTCCAGTATGTGAATCTCAGTCTCAGGCAAGGTATCATCCATCTGCTCCTCATCCCAAGTGTCAACCTACGGTCTTGGTGCCGCATAGGGGGGTGTAACTCCAGCAGCTCTTCCAAGCACCCATTGTGAAGCCCCTGAATACTCATCCATTACATTGAAGACCTTCTACAATGCATCGCTCTGACGCTGCTGTTGATGGGGCATCTCATCATGGGAGTGACAAAAGTCATTGGTGGTGATTGCCTATGATTGTGGGCTCATAGTACCTAAAGAAAAAGAAGTAGATGGGTCCACCGCCATCTTGCCTTTGTCACCGCCTGGAGCCACGGGAGTCGCTCACTATGGGTCGTGACGCCGAAGTCGTGAAAATGAGAGAATGTCTGCGCTTCTTGAAGAGTTGGAATGCCAAAAAAAATTGATGTATCGACCCAATGTTTGAGTAGGGCAATGCTGATGTTAGCAGCCTCTCAGATGACATTAGCAAGGGGTTACTGATGTTAGCAATGTCAATGCTTATGTCAGTAGACCTCAGGTCTGCTTTCTCGATTCTCTTTCTTTTGTCTCTCGTACGTTATGCACGAGGTAAAGGGAGAGGGCGGCCTCGTCGCACCCTCTCTCAAGAGTTACGGCGGCTACTGCTGCCGGCTGATGGGGCTATCTTTGTTGCTGCTGCTACTATTGCTGCAACACAGCAGTGCAACTGTGAAACTATGCAGTTTCATGCCTGGCAACCACGTGTAACATGGCTGCCGTGCGTAGCAACTATGCAGTTCCTACTCTTGCACTACGCAACATCTCATAGCTCCTCTTGCTGTACTACGCAGCTACTACTTCTACACTATGCAGTCACAAAGATTCGTAGCGACAGCTAGTCGCTGTCGCTACTATTGCTGCTACTGTTACTAAGTTGTTGCCGGCGCAACAACTGGCGCTGCAGTGTGGCCGCCATTGTTGCTGCTACTGCTTCAATGATGCTATTAGGTGTTGGTGTTGTTGCGTGCTACTGCAACTACGTTGTTGCCACTACCATAATTGCTACTACTGTGGCTGCAATGATGTCGCCGCCACTGCTGTTGTGATGTTGTTGCGCGCTGCTCCTGCTTGCTGCTTGCTACTGCCACCATGATCACTGTTACCCACTACTACTGCTATTGTGGCTCAATTGCAACTACCGCTAGCGCTCTATTGTTGTTGCTCCACGTGGATGTGATTGTTTTCACACAGTTGCTGCAACTGTTGTGGCTGTGGCACTGACTAACGCTGCCACTGTCGGCACCGCAGTCCACTCAAGGCAGTTGTGTGGTGATGCCGTTGCTGCTGACATCATGATAGCATCTCTACTACTGCTCTCGGCTACGTCCAATCCCAAGAACGTGGCTACGGCTATGACAGCCATTTCTCATCATCTAACGCACCCATGTGCTATGCATGTGCAAGAAACAGCAAGGGTTGGGCTAGGGAGATGAACAGTTTCATAAGCTTCTACAACTTTAACATGCATACATAAATGAAACTGACAATCACAGCGCATGAATACCTATTGTGGAGCACGGCAGGTGACGCAGACAAGAGTGGTCAGTTTGTCCTTGTTCAGGCATCCAAATGCAAAACCGTGTGAACCTACGGATGCAGTCTCCGATCAGATGAAAGATTGTACACATGCATGATGTTGTGTATATCGCTTACTGTGACCTCTCGGCTCACGTCTATTGCCTTGCAGATCCCTGATGAGATGAAGGAAACTGAAGAATGTGGGCGCAGATGCGATTCCGGCACCTTCCGAGCAGCTGCAACCAACCACCGGATACGCAACTACCTGTTACCACCCGCGCTGGCTTTCCTCCTGGAATGCTCACACGTTGTCTGAAAAACAATCCACGTCTTTACTTGTTCGTGTTTGAACTGTGGGGCTTGGTGACCTAGTTTAGTATGAAGTGTGAACCAGTGGTAATTTGGTTAGGAAAATCTTAGGACTAATCTCAGGTTGTGGGTGTGTGGGACGTGAGAGGGATTTTTTCCCGTCTAGTTTGAGTGAGCGCAGGCAAGCTCCAACTCGCCGGCTGACGGGTGGGCTCGAATAGCAAGCTCCTGCCCATAGCTCCTCACTCTCACTCTTCTCACAACTGCGCACGCTATACACTTCCGTTCTGACTACTGTTAGTCCCATTCAAACCACACAGTCATCCTCCACGCAGTTGTGTAAGGGAAGAGGGGAATATCTGATCTGTTTTTGGTATCAGAGCAGATGATTCATTGCTCACCATACTACGCGTGAAACGTGCAGTCCGGTCCTGGGAGAACCCGCCAAGCAGCAGCCGCAGCGAAGGCTGCCCAGAGCAGCAGTTGTCCAGAGCAGCAGCTGTGCGGAGCAACAGCTACAACAGCATCTACGCAAGCACCACCTACAGCGGCAGCTGCGCGGATTAGGACCTGCAGTTACTGCGGGACACAGTAGCGTGCGGTAGCGGCTGCCAGTGGCTGTAACAGCGAGAAGCAGTCATAGCGACAGCTGCTGCATCGGCAACAATAGCAGCAGCCATGTGGAAAGGCAGTTGCAACAGGGGCAAAGCACAACAGCGAGCAGCAGTTGCAGGCTATAGTAGTGAGTGGCAGCCGTAGTACCAACTGCTGCGACCGCATTGGTAGTGGCATGGCCAGCAGCGGAGAGCAGCAACTACAGCGGAGGCGGCGTGCAACAACGGGCAGCAGCAGTCGCCAACAACTGCAACAGTGGGCAGTAGCTACAGTGTGGCTATGGCAGTGGGCCGCAGCAACCGCCAAGTGTCTTATTAGTAAGCAATAGCTACAGCAGGGCTACTGTAGCAGGCTGCAGCAGCAGCCATCCACAACAACGGGACCCACCACTTGTGGTAACAACAGCAGCAGCAGCAGCAGCAGCTGGTGACGGCTCTCTGCTGTTGGGTCTCTTTTGGTATTCCCTTCCCCCTCCTGGCTGGGCTCCCCTTTGTTCCTGTGTTGGGTGGGGTCGGATCAGGTACACACAGATGTTCCCACGGCCTTCCCTTGATTTCCCATCCCCACTGGGGCTGGGGACACGTTGCCAAAAAAACATTGGTAGCGTGGGGGTCCATCAACTGCTCCCAGGCTGAGAAAGGCTTTGATGCAGATCCCACGCCCACTGGGGCAGGGGAAACACTGTCAAAAAAAAGTTGGCAGCGTGGAAGGGGGGGTTCATCAACAGCTCTCAGGCTAATAAATGCCTTGACGCAGATCCCACGCCCACTGGGACGGGGGAAACGCTAAAAATTGTTTCAACACTGTCTAACACCCAATGCCAGTGTCATCAATAGCAGTTTGCGCTTGCTACACCCCACGTAGTCCGATGCCCAAGCACGCACCCCCCGGAGTCAGCAGTTCCTGCTCCACCATGGATGCTGGAGTTGCCGCCTCCGGCGTGGTTGGCAGCATCCTAGGCACGATGCAAGACAATTTCCAGTCTGGCCCTGGCGTGCTGGCACGTGGCCTACGCGATTTGTGCCAGTAGTAGGCTCAGCAGGATGAACATACGGCCAAGTAGATGGCCGATATGTTCAAACTATTTTGGGATGCGGTCCAGCCACAAGAGCAGCGGTATTAGGAGCATCAGCAAAAGCTACTCTGCGACGCCGTGCGTAAGGGCAAGTTGACAGTCAAGAGTTTAGTTGCAACTAATGTTGATGCGGCACTAGGACCATTTGATGCTGAGCCGTCCGAAAATCTTCTCGAGTCAGACTCAGGCTCTAGTGAAGAGGAAGGCATTCTACGCCTATGCCTTGTACAGTTGGAAAAACGGCGTCGGACTCGCTCACTGCCCAAAGCAGCACCACGCGACAAGGAAGCCCAGGCAACACGTTTAGGATAATCATAGACCCAGCCTCCTTAGAGGACTACATGCGCTGCGTGAGCCTGGGACTGAGGGAAGGTCCCTTGTCACCGTTGATCAAGCAAGCTGTCCCGGCACCTCTGCCGACGGCAAAGCCCCCCAAGTGGTTCGAGACCGACCCTCCCGTCTACCGGAAGGAGGACAGCTACACCATGTGGGAGTCGTTGTTCCGCATGTGGGCCGTCAGCAATGGGGTGTACCCGTAATACACCAGTCGGTATCAGACTAAAGACCTCCAGCAAACAACGACCGCTGCGTGTGTCACCTACGGTCTCCTCAAGGCCGTCCCGGAGGAGTACACCCTCGACTTCAAACCCTTTCTTGGTGACCCCCGCAATGGCACTGGGGCTGATCCGCGTGATGCCCGGAAGCTGGCAACCACTCTCTTCAAAGGCGTGACCATGGTAGTAACGTCATAGCACTTCTCGGACTTCAACTCCTTGCGACAGGGTGCACATGAGACCTCGGCCCACTATGGCGGCGTGCGATGCGGCTGTACAAGGCCCTTGGGAAGAATGGGCCGATTCAACTCATGGCGTTCAACACCATCCGAATTGGTGTTGGGTGCGAGTACGCAAGAACCTTCAACAACTTCAGCCTAAAGAGTCTCCAGGAGATGGCCGAGAGAGGCCTCCTACTGTTGTGGGCCACAGAGCATTTCCTTCACGTGGCAGGAGTTGGAGCAACAAATGACGCCCATTATGGTGCGCCAGGTGCAGCCGTCATAACAGGCCAGGCAGCATGCACCATCCCTTCCTCCTCCCGCCAGTCATCGTAGACAACAGCGATAACTGTAGCAACATCTGGCATAGCTACACCAGTACAAAGAAAGAAGGAAAGGATCAATCGGAGGGGCAAGGATGCCAAGGCAAAGGAGACTCCAAAGCCGACTTCATGGTGACAGTTGGAGTGCTGCAACTACGGGGAGCGCACCGTTACACGGAGTGCAAACTTCCCAAGAATTAGAAAAAGATTGCACAAGGCTTGCAAAAGGCGCCTGGTTAGCGTGAGCGTGCCTTCGCATATTCCACGGCAGCGATCGACCCCTCACCCACATCATCAGCCAATGTAGCCACAGACGATGCTGGCGACTTGTCACCTCTGGAGAAGCAGCTCGGGACGCAGACCCGTGAAATTGTTGAGCTCCTCCATCTCTTACAAATCACCACTCAGGGAAGTACAAGTACATTGACTGAGCCGAGGGGTCCCACTATTAAGTCTGTTGATTATGTGCCATGCAGTCTGGATGGTGGCAGTGGGGCACAGTGCGCAGTTAAGTCTATGGAGTCATTCGTCGCACGCGCTGATGCTGGTTTATCCGCTGCCTTTGCCGCTTTTTGCACAGACCACAACAACCTGTCATGGCTTGATGATTCGCAAGCATGTGTTGCGTTTGTAGTTAAGCAGTCATCTGCTAAGCAACCCCTCTCCACTACCTTGACTGTAGGCAGCTGTTCTGTCACTTCGCCAGAGCGCGTGACGGACGCCACCTGGATCTTAGATTCATATGCCACCCATCACATGACATGTCTTCCCCATGATTTTGTTGTGCTTGGTGTTGTTGGCTCTGTGCGGTCTGTGCAGACGGCTGCTGGACATGAGGTTCCTGTCCAGGATGAGGGTGTGGTGCAATCCATGGGCCGTTATGGCCGTTGTACATCTCAAACGTGTTGTATGTGCCTGATCTTGAACTCAGCCCCTGCTATCTTGACGTGCCTGCACACGGATGGGTCTCAGTGTTGCATTAACTGGTGAGGATGCCACCATTTCCGTTTGTGCTACCGCTAAAGTAGTGCTCCGTGGGAAGGCAGTTGGAGACTTGTAAATGTCTCTGATTGCTTCGAACCCACCCCCACTACTAAATCCCCTGCTGCACGTGAGTTTGTGACAGACACACTGTCGCCTGAGCACTAGTACCTACTACACACATGCTTGTGTTATGTCCACTTAGATGCTGTCAATTACTTGATGCACACACAACCCACGCTCGGTCTTGACGCAATGTCCTTTGAGGCACCGCCTGAGCCCAATTGCCTACAGAGCGTCCAAGATAAGATGCACCGTGCCACGTACCCTCAGTCCAACTCACGGGCTTTAAAACCCCTCGAGTTGGCTCACTCTGATCTCCTTGGACCTCTCCCCGTGGAGTCCCAAGATGACATAGGTTGGTACGTCCTGACGATCATGGACGATTTCACCCGCATATGGTGGATCTTCAGTCTACGCCTGAAAAGCGATGCTGCACTTGTCGTGCGCACGTGGCTTGTCATGACTGAATGCCTGTCTGGCCATACCCTCCAAAACTTCCGCTCTGATTAGGGCAGTGAGTTCATGAGGGACCTGGACCGGTATTTTGCCAAAGTGGGGGTGTTTCACAACCTCTCCGCCCCTGCCATGTCCTAGTAGAATGGCGTGTCTGATCGTTGGAACGACAACATCGAGGATGTGGTTCGCTGAATGCGGGTGGATAGCGGCATGCTGGAAGCATTCGCCTTTGAGGGCATGGCCTAGATGACATGGGTCTAGAACTGAATCCCTCACGGCCCCCTCCCAAACACACACACCCCATACCAACTATGGTATGGGCATTATGCCGACCTTCGGCTCGTGCGTGTTTGGGGCTCTCTTGCTTGCGTCTAGTTTTCACTAGAATAACATGGATCCAAGTTTGCCCCACGCTCTCACAGCTCCGCGTTTGTGGGCATGGCTTCACGCTCCAAGATCTTGCACTTCTAGGACCCTTGTCGGTGGCACGTTGTCGAACCTAGAGACACGCTGTTCTTTGAGCGCCTCTCCTTCCGTGATCTGACCGTTGGAGGTACCCCACAGTCGCACTCCCCTGGGTGTGGTGCAGTCCCTCGCAAGGGGGAGGGTGGGCAGACCGATGATGCTATCCCGGTCACCCTGGGCATTACTGGTCCGTCCCACCCACCAGTTGACTCGCCTAGAACGTGCATATCACCTGCAACGTCTATATCACCTGCGTTGTCTCCACCGTACCTCCTGCCCGTGTCCCTTGTGTCGTCATCCCCTTGTGCCTTTCCGACACCTGCATCACCTGCTAAGTCCTCTATGCCGCCTGCGTCATCCACACCTACATCACTAGCGGAGGCCCCTATGTCATCTGTGTTGTTGCCACTTGCGTCGCCTGTGCGGCTAGACGAGTCGCCTTGATCTTCACCCTCCTCTGTCTCCCCACTCGATGCACCAACACCACCAGACGCGTTGCCACCCACGTCGGTGCTTGCTGCATGTCCATCTCCTGCCTCAGCTGCATCGTCACCAGAGCCATACAGACGATGTGAGGGTGGGCGCCTTCATCCATGCCCTACTCGTAGCGTGCACAGTGGGGACCCCGGCATGAGGGTCCTAGGCCTCAGCGCGCAGGGGCTCACTGAAATCCACCTTGGCTGTGATACAAGCCTCGTGCTCCTTTCTCACGAGCGCTGAATCGCAGTCGAATCCGCAGAGGCTATGATCACCGTTGGCCCACCGTGCGTGGCCTATGCTTTGGTCACACGTAGCGGAGTTGCGGTGGCCCAGATCTCAGTGTGGTGGGAGTGACGCCAGATCCCAGCACATAATGTCAGGCCCTGGCCAGTCCCGATGCAATACACTGGCGCATAGCGTGCAAGGGTGAGCCTGGGGCCATCGATGAACAAAAGGTCTACGAGCATGTAGTCCTACCGCGCGGACGGAAGGCTGTTCACACCAAGTGGGTCTTGCGAAAGATGCTTAAGACGGACAACTCGGTCGACTGCTACAAAGCACGACTGACTGCGAAGGGATTCTCTCAGGTGGAAGGGATTGGCTTCACTGACACCTTAGAAAAAGTTGGAAGCACGACCACGGCCTCAGGCCTGCTGTCCCAAGTAGCCCAGCACGATTGGGAACTCCACCAAATGGATGTCAATAATGCATTTCTGCATGGGAATCTGGATGAAGAGATCTACATGGCCCAGCCCCCAGGGTTCGATGATGACAGTGGCCGTGTGTGGCGGCTGCGAAAGGCACTGTACGGTCTCAAGCAGTTGCCTAGGTGCGAGAACAAAGAGATCACCTGCACGCTCCTACGAGCCGGTTATGTCCGGAACGCGGCGGACCCATCGCTCTTTCTCTCCCAGACTCCTGTGCCACTCACGGCCATCGTGGTCTACGTTGAAGACCTTCTGATCACTTCGCCCTATTAGTCGACATACAAAATGAAGGAACTGGGAGATGCCACATGGTTTCTGGGCATACAAATTGTGCGTGATCGCGCTTGGCGGACACTCCTGGTCCATCAGGAGCGGTTCGCACTCACCTTGGGGGGGCGTTTCGCCGAGCTACTTGGCGGTGTGCACACGGTGTCGCCCCTTATCACCCCCGACGGCCAGGACGCCCTGGAGGTCAACTATCCAGTAGAGCTGGGGGAGCTACCGTAGTGCCCCCTACATTCGACTAAAATAATTGTTTTCCTTCGACCATTCAGGCACCTAAATGATTCTGGTCTCTTGGACGAATCACTCCTAAAATTGCAAAAATCTATATTCTCTACATTTGGTTTCAGCTTCCACGAGGATTGCGGGCGGAACGTGAAATATGCACGTTTCGCGTGCAGTGCTGCGACGGTGCAGGAGTCACTTGGACGTGGCAGCCTGCGAAAGGCGAATCGAGATGCGAGACTACATGCGAAGCAAGCTGCAAGGTGCAGCTTCGCTCTCCCTTTTCGCAGTTCGGAGGATTGAAATCCGAAGTTCTAGGGACAAACCAAGGACGTGAATAGACATTTCGACCAAAATCAGACAGCATTAAAACCCAGGGGCTTTGGACGAAACAGGTCCAAAGTTAGAAGGCCGGAAATTATAGTCGAATACAAGAGTCACTTAATTCAGTTAAAAAAAAATCGAATACAAGGGGCACTACGGTAGTCCGCGAGTCATTGGCTTGCTCATGTACTTGGCCATGACAACATGGCCGGACATCGCCTTCACAGTCAATCTGCTTGCGCAGTTCTCATAGGCACGGCATAGGCGGGTTCTGGAGGCAGCTGTCCGTTGCGTTCGGTACGTCGTGTCCACCGCCCACATCGGACTTCACTATCGTAGCTCCTCACTCACTCTTCTCAAAACTGTGCACGTCGTACACCTCCGTTCTCACTGCCATCAGTCCCGTTCAAACCACACAGCTATCCTCTACACAGCTGCGTAAGGGAAGAGTCCCAAAAGCCAATCCACCAAGAATTGGACCCAAAACCATGCAAGGCTGAAAAAAATGTGCAGAAGGCCCCAGCAAGCATCCGGGACGCCGTGGTCATTGTTTGGCAATTGCTAATGGGTGGGCCGCCATTTGATGGATCTCCAGCGGAAGGAGGGTCCACATCAGGGATCTACACAAGCTTCGACCCGACTGAGTGGTCATAGTCGGATATACAATCAGATGGGCATGACTCACACTGTCGTCCCAACTTGGGACATTAGTGTTTTGACTTCATGGGTGATTGGTTATCATGTGTCTTGTGTCTCCCAGGGGGCGCAGAGAATTGTATGTTTGACCACAAGGCTGTAAACCGCAAGCTCAGCACAAGTCCATTTGCTTGGAACTGTGCTCTGCGTCCTCTACTTTAGGCTTACAGGATAGGGGATAGTTTCCAATGGGACATGTAACCTTTGGAGTACTGGCATTTTCTGCCTTCGCCGTTAGAGTGAGTGGACTACCTTTTGTTGTGGTGTGAGTTGTTTCCGTCCATTTGTACAGCTTACTGTGACCACTCGGCCGTGTCCATGCTCGTGCAGATCCCTCATGCGGGCCCAGCTGGCGCCGGAGCACTGACGGTTGGTAGATCCAGCCACCAGCAGCTGCCAGACGATTGCCACGACGTTCCGGGTGCTTGCTGGGGTGCTCTGCAGTTTTTCTGCAGGTGCTAGAGTTTTCTCGGTGGACTGGCTCTCGAGCCCGATTTACATGTTTTGTATTGTCCGTCCACCGATCGATGCCGGACTTGTGCGTGTGACCAGTCGTAGCGTCTGGCTCGAGATTCTGCATCTCTAGGTTCAGACGGTGTTGCGTTTGGATGCCTATGCGCAGAGTTACGGCCAAAACAGTGGTTTTGAGCCGGTTTTAGGACAAACTGACACTGCCGCGTGCGTCACCCGCCGTGTGCCGCGGCAGGTATTCATGCTGTGTGCTTGTCAGTTGTCATCTCTCTCTGCATTACTAAGCTATTGGAGCTTATGAGACTTTGCGCGTCTCCCTAGCCTGATCCTTGCTGTTTCTTGCACCTGCTTGCTTGCTAGTGCGTTAGCTGACTGGACAGTGTCGCCACATCAGGAGCAGCAAGGTTAGGAAGCTTCCTAGCAATTTCTCTTGGTATCAGAGCTCCAGGGCTCGAATCCCACGTCGGGATTACCGGAGATGCCGAGGCGGCTCTCACTCCTAGCGGGGGGGAGTGTAGCGTGGCAGTGCCACGCCGACCGGTCGAAGGAGCCACGTGGCTCGAGCGGGGTCACCTGGGACTGTGGGCGGTTGGACGGGATGGCTTGAGGGTCGGAGACCCTCAAGCACCGCGGTTTTGGCCTAGTCGGCCAAGGATTCCGTCCAATCCGCTACATTGGTATCAGAGTAGCAAGACCCCTCTCGTTGAGCTCCGCCGCAGAGACGCAGCACAGGCAACAGCAGTGAGAGTCACCGCCGCCGCCACATCCTGGGACCCGTCGCAGCCGACGTTGGCAGCAGCGACGTCACCACGCAATCGCCATCACCGTAGCAAGTGGAGCTGCGGCAGTGACAAGATCCAGCAGCCACGCCGGCCAGCAGCAGCAGCACCGGGAGGCAGCAGCAGCACCGGGTGGTAGCAGCAGCCGTGTCTGGCTGCCAGCCTGTACACAAAAAAAAAAGGAGTAGCAGCTCGCAGTAGCAGCTTGAGGCGGCGGCTGCGAGCAGTGGCAGCGCGCAGCAGCGGCACCAGCTTGCAGCTGCGCCGGCATCAGCACCCGCGAGCAGCACCAGCAGCGCAGCAGCAGCAGCGCAGCAACATCATTGTAGCTGCTGCAGCGACAGCAGCAACAGCGGCAGCAGCAGCATTGCAGTAGCGGCAGCGGCTACAGCAGCGCAGCAGCAGCAGATCCGCGTTGCGGCAAGCTTGCGCAGCACTGCTGCTGCACAGCAGTGCTGCGCAGCTGCGCAGAAACTGCGCAGCACTGCGCAGGCCTGCGCAGCCGCGAGCAGGGGGTGACGAGGTTACCCCCACTGGTCACGCGGGGTTCGCGTGACCGCCCAACAAAAAGAAAAAAAAACGCTGGCGTAAAGAAACGCTAGCGAAAAAAACGCTAGCGTTTTTTTTGCTAGCGTAAAAACGCTAGCGTTTTTTTCGCTAGCGTAAAAACCGCTGACGTCATCACCGACTCTGCTGACGTCAGCAGTTTTGGGGTCAAAACGTCAATTTTTCCAGACGTTTCAAGTCCTCGAGAAACGCTGTCACTTTCTTGTTTGGAGTATCTTTGACGTTCGGCCCCATACTGAGCGTTGCGATGGCGCCGGTCCGTGACAAGGACAAAGGACTCGTTGACCCCTCTTCCTCCTCCTTCGGGCGTTATGAGTCCGCGATCGCAGTCACGCATGATCGACGAGCTTCGTCGGTCACAGGACGAGATGCGCCGGCAGTAGCAGAGGCAGTCTGACGCTTTGCAGGAGATCACAGAGTTACTACGGGGTCATTCGATGGCTTCATAGCAGCCGGCTGGAGGATCTACTGGAGCTACACCATCTGCTCAGCAGTCTACGCCCTACACAGCGCCGCGGCCTCAATATCACTCATCACAGGTGGATTCCTGGGATGAGGAGGAGATTGAGGATGACTCACGCGAGCACGAGATTCGTGTGCTTGAGGAGCGCATCCGTGAGTTACGTTTGGGATCACAGCCTCCCACTCCGCCACCTTCTCGCCGTCAGGATCAGCCGCATCGTTCAGCAGCGTTCACCTTTGGTGGTGTTTCTCTCACTGGTGGGCTCCCCATACCTTGTCCACCGTCTCCCGAGCCTGAGATCGCCCTCCCCACGGAGCGGCAACCGAAGGACTTTGAGACACCTCCACCCCGTTACGATAGTGAGGAGGGCTTTGATTGCTGGGAGACCTTGTTTCAGGTGTGGGCCGATTCTGAGGGTGTCTGGCCCTACTACCACAGCCAGTACCAGACCCGCGACGCTCACCAGGTCCACACAACAGCGAGAGTGATGCAAGGTCTACTCTACGCCATGCCGCGGGAGACTGTGGTCGACTTCCGACCCTTTCTTGGTGAGGCCGGGACCGGGACTGGAGCGGATCCACGTCAGGGGTGGGAGATGGCCCTGACACTTCTCGCTGCGGAGACCCATGCCACGAGGGCAGCCCGACCACGTGAGTTTCACTCCCTCCGTCAGGGTCCCACGGAGCTTGCAACTGACTACTGGAGGCGCGCGATGCACCTTTACACGCGCCTTGGGACCAGTGGCGGGACGCAGCTGTGGGCACTCGACACCGTCATGATGGGGGCACATTTGGACCACGTGAAGCTCTTTACGGGCTTCGATCGTGTGGCTCTCTCTGAGTTGTCAGAGGCACTACAGCTCCTTCCTTGGGCCCATCGCTACTTCATCCAGGCCACATCGGCTCATGAGGCTGCCATCGCCCATCAGCAGAGTCCACTTGTTGCAGCAGTGACTGCGACGCCTCCTACGCCTCTGTCCCTGCTCACCAGTCCCACCTCCTCCGCTTCCTCCTCCTCTACACCGAGCGGCCACACTCAGGGCGTTGCAGCGGCCGCACAGGGGAAGAAGGGGAAGAAGCGACGTGGGAAGGGACAGCAGCAGCAGCCGGCGAGTAGTGGCAGTGGACGTTCTATCCACTGCTACAACTGTGGAGGCGCTCACCGCTACACGGAGTGTGAGCAGCCCCTTGACTGGACTCGGATCATGCGTGGCCCTCAGGCGGCACAACGGATTTCCTCGCGTGACACACGGACTGGGCGCGCCGCGACCACGAGTGCAGCAGATGCATCCGTTTCATCAGGCGGCAGCGGTGATGTGGACCCTCGGGATCGCACGATCGCGTAGCTTCGTCATCTGCTGGCGCTTCGTACTCAGGGAGGTGCGAGTATGTTGTCACAGCCGAGTGGTCCCGATACAGCTTGTCTTACTGCGTCTGTTGCTCGTGATGATGCTTGTGGTGGAGCTGTGATGGCTTGCGATGAGGATGGACCTGACAGTACCGACTGGCTTGACGAGTCACATATCCGTGTTGTTCGTCGTTGTCTTGGGTCCTCTGCTGAGCGTCCAGCAGAGGCAGAGTGTTCTGTGGCCCGTTGCTCAGTGTCGACGACTGGTCGTGAGCCGGGTGGCACCTGGATTATTGACTCAGGGGCCACCCATCACATGACCTGTCGTTGTAGTGACTTTGATGTGCTCGGTCCCGTTGCGTCCATTCGGTCTGTTCGCACAGGGTCTGGTCAGTCGTTGCCTGTGCATGGAGTTGGAGTTGTGCGGTTTGATGGTCCGTGTGGCCCCTTGTACATTTCTGACGTGCTCTTTGTCCCTGCTCTTGAGCTCAGCCTGCTCTCTGTTCGTGCATGCACCAGGATGGGTCTCACTGTTGAGCGCTCTCCTGACTCTGCCACAGTGACTGCTCTTGACACACGCGCCATCGTGCTTCGTGCCTCTGTCGTTGATGACCTGTATCGTGTGTCTCATTGCACTCCCTCTGTCTCTTCTCCACCTCTCTCCTCTGCGCGAGTGTTTGTCACTGGTGTTCTCTCCCCTGAGCACCAGCGCTTGTTACATCGTCGCCTCTGCCATGTGAGCTCGGACACTGTGTCCAAGCTCATTCGCACTCAGCCAGCCNTCGGTCTTGACGCAGCTTCCTTTGAGAAGCCGCCCAAGACCGACTGTCTTTTTTGCGCCCAGGGTAAGATGCATCGCTGCTCTTACCCTGACTCCTCCTCCCGGGCACTGCGCCCACTAGAGTTGGTCCACTCGGACCTTCTCGGTCCTCTTCCAGTCGAGTCCCTCTCTGATCGGGGTCGATATGTTCTCATCCTGACTGATGACTTCACCCGGATGCGGTGGGTCTACACCCTCCGCCACAAGAGCGATGCCGCATTGGCGGTCCGCCTGTGGCTTGTGATGGCTGAGTGTCAGTCTCGTCACACCCTGCACACATTCCGCTCAGATCGTGGTGGCAAGTTCTTGGGCGAGATGGATGCCTACTTTGCCGAGCACGGTATCTTTCACCAGCTTTTTGCCCCTGCTACACCACAGCAGAACGGTGTGTCTGAGCGTTGGAACCGCACCATGGAGGATGCGGTTCGCGCTATGCGGTCTGAGTGCGGTCTACCGGAGTCCTTTGCCTTTGAGGGCTTCTCCTACATGACGTGGGTCTGGAACCGCTTGCCGCATGGTCCACTCCCAGACCATGTCACACCGTACGAGTTGTGGTTCGGCCATCATGCTGATCTCCGTCTTGCTCGCGTTTGGGGGTCCCTCGCCTGTGTCAGGTACACCGAGGATCAGCAGGGGTCTAAGGTCTCACCTCGGGGACGCATGTGTACCTTCCTCGGCATCTCCCCGCGGTCGAAGGCCTGGCGTTTTTGGGACCCTGCTAGCCATCGCATTGTCGAGTCTCGAGATGCTCTCTTCTTTGAGGCTCTCACCTATCGCGACTTGTCCAGCATTCTTTCGCTGGCCGCCAACCACGTTCCTACTTGTGTGGCCTCCCGGCGGATGGGGGAGTCTAGTCCTGCGGATGGATCCGGCCGGGCCTCCTCACCTGTGGTCCGGTCTCCGGCTGCTGACGATCCGGCTATCGTGGCTGTGGGTCCAGTCGCCTCATCAGTACCCTCTGGCACACCTGATCCCGTGCCGGTGTCAGACCCCTCTGGCACACCTGATCTCGTACCAGTGTCGGTCCCATCTGGCACACCTGATCTCGTACCAGTGTCAGTCCCCTCTGGCACACCTGATACCGTACCAGTGTCAGTCCCCTCCGTCACACCCACTCCCGTGCATGCACCCATATCCCCTACGGCTCTGGCTCAGCAGCCTTCCCCACAGCCTAAGGTGAGCGCTGCATCGGGCTACTCCCGCGAGCCCGGCGGTCGCCTTCGACCATTGGCCTCTAGGACTCAGCGGACTGCTAACTCTGCGCCCAGACGCCCGACTCGTAGTGTTCAGAGTGGCGAGCCTGGCACGAAGGCCCTTGGCCTAAGTGTCCAGACAGACTACGCTGAGGTGCACCCAGCATGTCCTGTCGGCCACGAGTTGGTCTCTCGAGAGTTCTTGGTCGCTTGCGATGCTGCAGCCGACCTTGTCGTGGTCAGATCGAGTCTGGAGGCGTGTGTCTTAGCCACCCGGAGCACTCCCTCGACGATGCCTGATCCAGGCACGTTGAAGGAGGCACTCTCAGCTCACGATGCAGACCTATGGCGTGCTGCTTGTGAGGATGAGCTGAGAGCTATCCGTGAGCACGGTGTCTATGAGCTTGTCGACCTCCCGCCTGGGCGGAAGGCTGTACAGGCCAAGAAGGTCTTTCGCAAGAAGGTGAAGCCTGATGGCACACAGGATCGCTACAAAGCTCGCTTGACGTCCAAGGGGTTCTCGCAGGTTGAGGGAGTAGATTTCACTGACACCTTTGCACCCGTTGGCCGCATGACCACCGCTCGCGCTCTGTTCGGGGTTGTTGCTCATCACGACTGGGGGTTGCACCAGATAGATGTGAACAACGTGTTCCTCCATGGCACCTTAGAGGAGGAGATCTACATGGTCCAGCCACCTGGATTCGAGGTCGGTGACAAGGTCTGGCGCTTGCGCAAGGCCTTATACGGCCTGAAACAGTCACCGAGGTGCTGGAACTTGGAGATCACTGGTACACTGACACGTGCCGGTTACGTAGAGAGTGACGCTGACCCGTCCCTCTTTCTCAGACGGACAGCTGAGAGTTTCACCGCCATCCTGGTCTACGTGGACGACCTCCTGATTGCGTCTCCTTCTATGGAGGTCGTGAAGGAGGCCAAGGCAGTTCTCCAAGCTGCCTACAAGATGAAGGACCTTGGTCCTGCAGCTGTGTTTCTCGGGATGGAGATCGCGCGTGATTGTCAGCGACGGATACTCTTGTTGCATCAGGCACGTTACGCCCATGTTGTGGGGGAGCGGTTTGCTGACCTCCTGGGTGCAGTTCCTACAGCCTCTACCCCCATCACACCTGACGGGCAGGATGCTCTGAAGGTGAATGACCCCGCAGACCTGGGGGAGACAGTGGACGTGACCCTGTACTTGCGCCTGATTGGCTCCTTGATGTACTTGGCCACTACCACACGACCCGACATTGCCTTTGCCGTCAACCTCCTTGCATAGTTCTCACAGTGTCCTCGGGTGAGAGCCCTTCATGCGGCTGTGCGAGTGGTGCGGTACGTGGTGTCCACACCGTACCTCGGACTCTGCTTTCGACGGCAGTGTTCGGTGGTAGTCGACGGCTACACGGACAGTGATTGGGCGTGGAGTCCTGATGGGCGCAGTCGGACAGGCTACGTGTTCCTGCTTGGTGGCACCGCTATGTCGTGGCGTAGTGGCAAGCAGGGTTGTATCGCACGTAGCTCATCAGAGGCTGAGTATGTTGCTCTAGGGGCTGGGGCTGCTGAGGCGGTGTGGCTGCAGCGTCTATTTCGTGAGTTGCGTCAGTCTGTGCCTTGCATCGTTCTGCGCTGTGACAACCAGAGTGCTCTTGCCATTGCAGAGAACTCTGGTGTGTTTCATGCACGCACGAAGCACATTGCTGTTGAGCATCACTTTGTGCGTGATCTTGTGGAGCGACAGGTGATCTCCATCATCTGGGTCGGCACGGACATGCAGCGGGCTGACTTCTTGACCAAGGCACGTGCGCGTGGAAAGTTCATGGTGGCCATTTGTTCTGTCCGGCTACGCCCCTTGCCTGAGAGTGGCTAAGAGTGGGGTGTGTGAGCATGGACTGTTGAGCATCTTGTTGTGCACCTGTGTCAGTTATGCACGTGTATGGACATGCGTACCATCGGGTCATGGGGGAGTGTTGTGTGAGTTGTTTCCGTCCATTTGTACAGCTTACTGTGACCACTCAGCCGTGTCCATGCTCGTGCAGATCCCTGATGCGGGCCAAGCTGGCGCCGGAGCACTGACGGTTGGTAGATCCAGCCACCAGCAGCTGCCAGACGATTGCCACGACGTTCCGGGTGCTTGCTGGGGTGCTCTGTAGTTTTTCTGCAGGTGCTAGAGTTTTCTCGGTGGACTGGCTCTCGAGCCCGATTTGCATGTTTTGTATTGTCCGTCCACCGATCAATGCCGGACTTGTACGTGTGACCAGTCGTAGCGTCTGGCTCGAGATTCTGCATCTCTAGGTTCAGACGGTGTTGCGTTTGGATGCCTGTGCGCAGAGTTACGGCCAAAACAGTGGTTTTGAGCCGGTTTTAGGACAAACTGACACTGCCGCGTGCGTCACCCGCCGTGTGCCGCGGCAGGTATTTATGCTGTGTGCTTGTCAGTTGTCATCTCTGTAGGCTGCTGCGCTAGACAAGTAAGCAGCAGCTGAGGTGAGGCTTGGAAGACACCAAGCGAGCAATGGTGTTGGCGTAGAAGTTAAGACGCATGCGTTAGTTAGAAAAACGACGGGTCACAAACAATGAGGTGGTAGCCGTTAGGTGGGGAGGAGCGAGCGAGCGAGCAACGAGCTCGATCTCGCACGCTCCTTCCCAAGTTCACTGAACTGAACTGAACTACCCAGCAATAGCTACAACCTGTCAACTAGGTCACCTAAGTGAAGACAAGTCAAAGAATAGGTCATAGTATGAACTCGACGCAAAAATGCACACCAGCCAAAGACATGTGAGATTTGATGCCAGAGTGTGAACCCGCGGCAAGTATTTATGCTGTGTGCTTGTCAGTTGTCATCTCTCTCTGCATTACTAAGCTATTGGAGCTTATGAGACTTTGCGCGTCTCCCTAGCCTGATCCTTGCTGTTTCTTGCACCTGCTTGCTTGATAGTGCGTCAGCTAACTGAACAGTGTTGTCACATCAACAGCAGCAAGGATAGGAAGCTTCCTAGCAATTTCTCTCCTTTCACTCTCCCCAACCATCACATTGGAAAGGTGGCAGCCGCTGAAGTGTACACAAGGAATGTGAGAAAGAACATCAACATGCTGTGGAGATGTGTCCTTTCTTCTACTCCAGATTTCCAGGCTGCCATATGTTATGAAGACACAAATCCCAGTTGAGCAGCAAGCGATGCACCCAATCCCACCTAATACGTAATGGCAAACAACGAGCAACCTTCATGTCATGCAACTGTCCAAAGATTCACCCCTCGAGATCATCGTCACCACACTTTCCGCGCTTGTAGTCTCTTCCCTCAAACTTATGCTGGCACCATAGAATGTGGTCGCATATTTGGTCTCATACCACTCCAAGTGGATGGGCGAAGCACTCTCATTTCCTTCAGTCAATCATCCAGCAACATACGCACTCTCAGTGTGGGCATGAGCACCGGGTACGGTGCACTGCGTAGAGTGACACATAATGGCATGGAGATCGATTGCATGGCAGTGGAGGCGGCCTTCAAGCTCTGCACTAAGCAGAAGGCAGCAGGCGCCCGTGGTACATTTGGTCGAGAAGTGCCTTTGCCTCAGGGCGCCGCAGGAGGCCCTTCGAATTTGGCAAGCCTGTTCCCAAGCAGACTGGGCAGACGAGCTTGCCTCGGCCTGCAGCATACCAACCACTCACTCCGACCACACACACACCTCCCCCCCACCCCCACAC
>SZWC01001718.1:249697-268365 GCA_023375785.1 Penium margaritaceum | reverse complement strand
AGGGTTGTGCCAGAGTTGTGCCAGAGTTGTGCCAGAGTTGTGCCAGAGTTGTGCCAGAGTTGTGCCAGAGTTGTGCCAGAGTTGTGCCAGTGTTGTGCCAGAGTTGTGCCAGAGTTGTGCCAGAGTTGTGTCAGAGTTGTGCCAGAGTTGTGCCAGATTTGTGCAAGAGTTGTGCCAGAGTTGTGGCAAAAATGTGCCAGAGTTGTGCCAGAGTTGAGGCAGAACTGTACCAGAGTTGCGCCAGTGTTGTTTCAGAGTTGTGTCAGAGTTATGCCAGAGTTGTGCCAGAGTTGTGCCAGAGTTGTGCCAGAGTTGTGCCAGATTTGTACTAGAGTTGTGCCAGAGTTGTGCCAGAATTGTGCCAGAGTTGTACCAGAGTTGTACCAGAGTTGCGCAAGTGTTGTGCCAGAGTTGTATCAGACTTATGCCAGAGTTATGCCAGAGTTGTGCCAGAGTTGTGCCAGAGTTGTGCCAGAGTTGTACTAGAGCTGTACCAGAGTTGTGCCAGGTTTGTGCCAGAGTTGTGCCAGAGTTGTGCCAGAGTTGTCTAGAGTTCTGCCAGATTTGGGCCAGAGTTGTGCCAGAGTTGAGCCAGAGTTGTGCCAGAGTTGTGCCAGAGTTGTGCCAGGGTTGTGTCAGAGTTGTGCCAGAGTTGTGCCAGAGTTGTGCCAGAGTTGTGCCAGAGTTGTGCCAGAGTTGTGCCAGAGTTGTGCCAGAGTTGTGTCAGAGTTGTGCCAGAGTTGTGCCAGAGTTGAGCCAGAGTTGTACCAGAGTTGTGCCAGAGTTTGGCCAGAGTTGTGTCAGAGTAATGCCAAAGTTGTGCCTGAGTTGTGCCAGAGTTGTGCCAGAGTTGTGCCAGAGTTTTTCCATAGTTGTGCCAGGGCTGTGCCATAGTTGATGCAGAGTTGTACCGGAAATGTGCCAGAGTTGTGCCAGAGTTGTGTCACAGTTATTCCAAAGTTGTTCCAGAGTTGTGCCAGAGGTATGCCAGAGTTGTGCTAGTGTTTTGCCAGAGTTGTGCCAGAGTTGTAACAGAGTTGAGCCAAAGTTGTACCAGAGTTGTGCCAGAGTTGTGCCAGAGTTGTGTTAGAGTTATGCCAGAGTTCTGCCAGAGTTGTGCCAAAGTTGTGTCAGAGTTGTGCCAGAGTTGTGCCAGAGTTGTGCCAGAGTTGGGCCAGGGTTGTACCAGAGTTTTGCAAGAGTTGTGCCAGAGTTGTGTCAGATTTATGCCAGAGTTGTACCAGAGTTGTGCAAGAGTTGTGCCAGAGTTGTGCCAGATATGTGCCAAACGTGTGCCACAGTTGTGCCATAGTTATGCCAGATGTGTGCCAGTGTTGTGCCAGAGTTGTGCCAGAGTTGTGCCAGAGTTGTGCCAGAGTTGTGCCAGAGTTTAGCCAGAGTTGTGCCAGAGTTGTGCCTGAGTTCAGCCAGAGATGTACCGGAGTTGTGCCAGAGTTCTGCCAGAATTGTGCCAGAGTTGTGACAGAGTTGTGCCCAAGTAGTGCTAGAGTTGTGCCAGAATTGTGCCAGAGTTGTGCCAGAGTTGTGCCATAGCTGTGGCAGAGTTGTGCCAGAGTTGTGCCATAGTTGTGTGTGGGTTATTCCAAAGTTGTGCCAGAGTTGTGTCAAAGTTGTGCCAAAGTTGTGCCAGAGTTGTTCCACAGTTGTGCCAGGGTTGTGCCAGGGTTGAGCCACAGTTATACCAGAGTTGTGTTAGAGTTGTGCCAGAGTTGTGTCAGAAATATGCCGAATTTGTTCCAGAGTTGTGCCAGAGTTGGGCTAGTGTTGTGGCAGAGTTGTGGTAGAGTTAAGTCAGAGTCGTGCCAGAGTTGAGCCAGAGTTGTACAAGAGTTGTGCCAGAGTTGTGCCAGAGTTGTACCAGAGTTTTGCCAGAGGTGTGCCAAATTTGTGCCAGATTTGTGCCAGAGTTGTGCCAGAGTTGTGCCAGAATCTTGCCAGAGTTGTGCCAGAGTTGTGCCATAGTCGCTCCAGAGTTGGGCCAGAGATGTGCCAGAGTTGTGCTAGAGTTGTGCCAGAGTTGTGCCAAAGTTGTGCCAGAGTTGTGCCAGAGTTATGCCAGAGTTGTGCCAGAGTTGGGCCAATGTTGTGCCAGAGTTGTTCCAGAGTGGTGCCAGAGTTGTGCCAGAATTGTGCCAGAGTTGTACCAGAGTTGTGCCAGTGTTGTGTCAGGATTGTGCCATGATTGTGCCAGAGTTATGCCAGAGTTATTCCAGAGTTGTGGCGAAGTTGTGCCAGAAGTGTGCCAGAGTTGTGGCAGAGTTGTGGCAGAGTTGTGCCAGAGTTGTACCAGAGAAGTGCCAGAGTTGTGCCAGACTTGTGCCAGAGTTGTGCCAGAGGTTTGCCAGAGTTTTCCCAGGATTGTGCCAGGATTGCGCCAGAATTGTGCCAGAGTTGTACCAGAGTTGTGCCAGAGTTGTGCCAGAGTTGTGCCAGAGGTGTGCCAGAGTTGTGCCAGAGTTGTGCCAGAGTTGTGCCAGAGTTGTGCCAGAGTTGTGCCAGAGTTGTGCGAGAGTTGTGCCAGAGATGTGCCAGAGTTGTGCGAGAGTTGTGCCAGAGATGTGCCAGAGTTGTGCGAGAGTTGTGCCAGAGATGTGCCAGAGTTGTGCGAGAGTTGTGCCAGAGATGTGCCAGAGTTGTGCGAGAGTTGTGCCAGAGATGTGCCAGAGTTGTGCGAGAGTTGTGCCAGAGATGTGCCAGAGTTGTGCGAGAGTTGTGCCAGAGATGTGCCAGAGTTGTGCGAGAGTTGTGCCAGAGATGTGCCAGAGTTGTGCGAGAGTTGTGCCAGAGATGTGCCAGAGTTGTGCGAGAGTTGTGCCAGAGATGTGCCAGAGTTGTGCGAGAGTTGTGCCAGAGATGTGCCAGAGTTGTGCGAGAGTTGTGCCAGAGATGTGCCAGAGTTGTGCGAGAGTTGTGCCAGAGATGTGCCAGAGTTGTGCGAGAGTTGTGCCAGAGATGTGCCAGAGTTGTGCGAGAGTTGTGCCAGAGATGTGCCAGAGTTGTGCGAGAGTTGTGCCAGAGATGTGCCAGAGTTGTGCGAGAGTTGTGCCAGAGATGTGCCAGAGTTGTGCGAGAGTTGTGCCAGAGATGTGCCAGAGTTGTGCGAGAGTTGTGCCAGAGATGTGCCAGAGTTGTGCGAGAGTTGTGCCAGAGATGTGCCAGAGTTGTGCGAGAGTTGTGCCAGAGATGTGCCAGAGTTGTGCGAGAGTTGTGCCAGAGATGTGCCAGAGTTGTGCGAGAGTTGTGCCAGAGATGTGCCAGAGTTGTGCGAGAGTTGTGCCAGAGATGTGCCAGAGTTGTGCGAGAGTTGTGCCAGAGATGTGCCAGAGTTGTGCGAGAGTTGTGCCAGAGATGTGCCAGAGTTGTGCGAGAGTTGTGCCAGAGATGTGCCAGAGTTGTGCGAGAGTTGTGCCAGAGATGTGCCAGAGTTGTGCGAGAGTTGTGCCAGAGATGTGCCAGAGTTGTGCGAGAGTTGTGCCAGAGATGTGCCAGAGTTGTGCGAGAGTTGTGCCAGAGATGTGCCAGAGTTGTGCGAGAGTTGTGCCAGAGATGTGCCAGAGTTGTGCGAGAGTTGTGCCAGAGATGTGCCAGAGTTGTGCGAGAGTTGTGCCAGAGATGTGCCAGAGTTGTGCGAGAGTTGTGCCAGAGATGTGCCAGAGTTGTGCGAGAGTTGTGCCAGAGATGTGCCAGAGTTGTGCGAGAGTTGTGCCAGAGATGTGCCAGAGTTGTGCGAGAGTTGTGCCAGAGATGTGCCAGAGTTGTGCGAGAGTTGTGCCAGAGATGTGCCAGAGTTGTGCGAGAGTTGTGCCAGAGATGTGCCAGAGTTGTGCGAGAGTTGTGCCAGAGATGTGCCAGAGTTGTGCGAGAGTTGTGCCAGAGATGTGCCAGAGTTGTGCGAGAGTTGTGCCAGAGATGTGCCAGAGTTGTGCGAGAGTTGTGCCAGAGATGTGCCAGAGTTGTGCGAGAGTTGTGCCAGAGATGTGCCAGAGTTGTGCGAGAGTTGTGCCAGAGATGTGCCAGAGTTGTGCGAGAGTTGTGCCAGAGATGTGCCAGAGTTGTGCGAGAGTTGTGCCAGAGATGTGCCAGAGTTGTGCGAGAGTTGTGCCAGAGATGTGCCAGAGTTGTGCGAGAGTTGTGCCAGAGATGTGCCAGAGTTGTGCGAGAGTTGTGCCAGAGATGTGCCAGAGTTGTGCGAGAGTTGTGCCAGAGATGTGCCAGAGTTGTGCGAGAGTTGTGCCAGAGATGTGCCAGAGTTGTGCGAGAGTTGTGCCAGAGATGTGCCAGAGTTGTGCGAGAGTTGTGCCAGAGATGTGCCAGAGTTGTGCGAGAGTTGTGCCAGAGATGTGCCAGAGTTGTGCGAGAGTTGTGCCAGAGATGTGCCAGAGTTGTGCGAGAGTTGTGCCAGAGATGTGCCAGAGTTGTGCGAGAGTTGTGCCAGAGATGTGCCAGAGTTGTGCGAGAGTTGTGCCAGAGATGTGCCAGAGTTGTGCGAGAGTTGTGCCAGAGATGTGCCAGAGTTGTGCGAGAGTTGTGCCAGAGATGTGCCAGAGTTGTGCGAGAGTTGTGCCAGAGATGTGCCAGAGTTGTGCGAGAGTTGTGCCAGAGATGTGCCAGAGTTGTGCGAGAGTTGTGCCAGAGATGTGCCAGAGTTGTGCGAGAGTTGTGCCAGAGATGTGCCAGAGTTGTGCGAGAGTTGTGCCAGAGATGTGCCAGAGTTGTGCGAGAGTTGTGCCAGAGATGTGCCAGAGTTGTGCGAGAGTTGTGCCAGAGATGTGCCAGAGTTGTGCGAGAGTTGTGCCAGAGATGTGCCAGAGTTGTGCGAGAGTTGTGCCAGAGATGTGCCAGAGTTGTGCGAGAGTTGTGCCAGAGATGTGCCAGAGTTGTGCGAGAGTTGTGCCAGAGATGTGCCAGAGTTGTGCGAGAGTTGTGCCAGAGATGTGCCAGAGTTGTGCGAGAGTTGTGCCAGAGATGTGCCAGAGTTGTGCGAGAGTTGTGCCAGAGATGTGCCAGAGTTGTGCGAGAGTTGTGCCAGAGATGTGCCAGAGTTGTGCGAGAGTTGTGCCAGAGATGTGCCAGAGTTGTGCGAGAGTTGTGCCAGAGATGTGCCAGAGTTGTGCGAGAGTTGTGCCAGAGATGTGCCAGAGTTGTGCGAGAGTTGTGCCAGAGATGTGCCAGAGTTGTGCGAGAGTTGTGCCAGAGATGTGCCAGAGTTGTGCGAGAGTTGTGCCAGAGATGTGCCAGAGTTGTGCGAGAGTTGTGCCAGAGATGTGCCAGAGTTGTGCGAGAGTTGTGCCAGAGATGTGCCAGAGTTGTGCGAGAGTTGTGCCAGAGATGTGCCAGAGTTGTGCGAGAGTTGTGCCAGAGATGTGCCAGAGTTGTGCGAGAGTTGTGCCAGAGATGTGCCAGAGTTGTGCGAGAGTTGTGCCAGAGATGTGCCAGAGTTGTGCGAGAGTTGTGCCAGAGATGTGCCAGAGTTGTGCGAGAGTTGTGCCAGAGATGTGCCAGAGTTGTGCGAGAGTTGTGCCAGAGATGTGCCAGAGTTGTGCGAGAGTTGTGCCAGAGATGTGCCAGAGTTGTGCGAGAGTTGTGCCAGAGATGTGCCAGAGTTGTGCGAGAGTTGTGCCAGAGATGTGCCAGAGTTGTGCGAGAGTTGTGCCAGAGATGTGCCAGAGTTGTGCGAGAGTTGTGCCAGAGATGTGCCAGAGTTGTGCGAGAGTTGTGCCAGAGATGTGCCAGAGTTGTGCGAGAGTTGTGCCAGAGATGTGCCAGAGTTGTGCGAGAGTTGTGCCAGAGATGTGCCAGAGTTGTGCGAGAGTTGTGCCAGAGATGTGCCAGAGTTGTGCGAGAGTTGTGCCAGAGATGTGCCAGAGTTGTGCGAGAGTTGTGCCAGAGATGTGCCAGAGTTGTGCGAGAGTTGTGCCAGAGATGTGCCAGAGTTGTGCGAGAGTTGTGCCAGAGATGTGCCAGAGTTGTGCGAGAGTTGTGCCAGAGATGTGCCAGAGTTGTGCGAGAGTTGTGCCAGAGATGTGCCAGAGTTGTGCGAGAGTTGTGCCAGAGATGTGCCAGAGTTGTGCGAGAGTTGTGCCAGAGATGTGCCAGAGTTGTGCGAGAGTTGTGCCAGAGATGTGCCAGAGTTGTGCGAGAGTTGTGCCAGAGATGTGCCAGAGTTGTGCCAGAGTTGTGCCAGAGCTGTGCCAGATTTGTGCCAGAGTTGTGCCAGAGTTGGGACAGAATTGTGCCAGAGCTTAGGCTGAGTTGTGTCGGAGCTGTGCCACAGTTATGCCAAAGTTGTGCCAGAGTTCTGCCAGAGTTGTCCTAGAGTTGTGCCAGAGGAGTGCCAGAGTAGTGCCAGAGTTGTGCCAGAGTTATGCCAGATTTGTGCCAGAGTTGTGCCAAAGTTGTACCAGATTTGTGCCAGAGTTGTGCCAGAGATGTGCCAGAGACGTGCCAGAGTTGTGCCAGATTTATGCCAAAATCCTGCCAGAGTGGTACCAGAGTTTTACCAGAGTTGTCCAGGATTGTGCCATGATTGTGCCAGAGTTGTGCCAGAGTTGTACCAGATTTGTGACAGAGTCGTGCAAGAGTTCTGCCAGAGTTGTGCCATAGTTGTGTAAGAGGTCTGCCAGAGTTGTGCCAGAGTTGTGCCAGAGTTGTGCTAGAGTTGTGCCAAAGTTGTGCTAGAGTTGTGCCAGAGTCGTGGCAGAGTCGTGGCAGTGTTTTGCCAGAGTTGTGCCAGAGTTATGACAGAGTTGTGCTAAAGTTGTACCAAATCTGTGCCACAGTTGTGCCAGAGTTTTGCCAGAGTTGTGCCAGAATTGTGCCACAGTTGTGCCAGAGTTGTGTCAGAGTTGTGCCATAGCCGCTCCAGAGTTGGGCCAGAGATAAGCCAGAGTTGTGCTAGAGTTGTGCCAGATTTGTGCCAAAGTTGTGCCAGAGTTGTGCCAGAGTTATGCCAGAGTTGTGCCAGAGTTGGGCCAAAAATGTGCCAGAGTGGTTCCAGAGTGGTGCCAGAGTTGTGCCAGAATTGTGCCAGAGTTGTACCAGAGTTGTGCCAGTGTTGTGTCAGGATTTTGCCATGATTGTGCCAGAGTTGTGCCAGAGTTGTTCCAGAGTTGTGTCGAAGTTGTGCCAGAAGTGTGCCAGAGTTGTAGCAGAGTTGTGGCAGAGTTGTGCCAGAGTTGTACCAGAGAAGTGCCAGAGTTGTGCCAGACTTGTGCCAGAGTTGTGCCAGAGGTTTGCCAGAGTTGTGCCAGAGGTGTGCAAGAGTTGTGCCAGAGTTGTGCCATAGTTGTGCCAGAGTTGTGCCAGAGTTGGGCCAGAGTTGGGCCAGAGTTGTGCCAGAGTTGGGCCAGAGTTGGGCCAGAGTTGTGCCAGAGTTGGGCCAGAGTTGGGCCAGAGTTGTGCCAGAGTTGGGCCAGAGTTGGGCCAGAGTTGTGCCAGAGTTGGGCCAGAGTTGGGCCAGAGTTGTGCCAGAGTTGGGCCAGAGTTGGGCCAGAGTTGTGCCAGAGTTGGGCCAGAGTTGGGCCAGAGTTGTGCCAGAGTTGGGCCAGAGTTGGGCCAGAGTTGTGCCAGAGTTGGGCCAGAGTTGGGCCAGAGTTGTGCCAGAGTTGGGCCAGAGTTGGGCCAGAGTTGTGCCAGAGTTGGGCCAGAGTTGGGCCAGAGTTGTGCCAGAGTTGGGCCAGAGTTGGGCCAGAGTTGTGCCAGAGTTGGGCCAGAGTTGGGCCAGAGTTGTGCCAGAGTTGGGCCAGAGTTGGGCCAGAGTTGTGCCAGAGTTGGGCCAGAGTTGGGCCAGAGTTGTGCCAGAGTTGGGCCAGAGTTGGGCCAGAGTTGTGCCAGAGTTGGGCCAGAGTTGGGCCAGAGTTGTGCCAGAGTTGGGCCAGAGTTGGGCCAGAGTTGTGCCAGAGTTGGGCCAGAGTTGGGCCAGAGTTGTGCCAGAGTTGGGCCAGAGTTGGGCCAGAGTTGTGCCAGAGTTGGGCCAGAGTTGGGCCAGAGTTGTGCCAGAGTTGGGCCAGAGTTGGGCCAGAGTTGTGCCAGAGTTGGGCCAGAGTTGGGCCAGAGTTGTGCCAGAGTTGGGCCAGAGTTGGGCCAGAGTTGTGCCAGAGTTGGGCCAGAGTTGGGCCAGAGTTGTGCCAGAGTTGGGCCAGAGTTGGGCCAGAGTTGTGCCAGAGTTGGGCCAGAGTTGGGCCAGAGTTGTGCCAGAGTTGGGCCAGAGTTGGGCCAGAGTTGTGCCAGAGTTGGGCCAGAGTTGGGCCAGAGTTGTGCCAGAGTTGGGCCAGAGTTGGGCCAGAGTTGTGCCAGAGTTGGGCCAGAGTTGGGCCAGAGTTGTGCCAGAGTTGGGCCAGAGTTGGGCCAGAGTTGTGCCAGAGTTGGGCCAGAGTTGGGCCAGAGTTGTGCCAGAGTTGGGCCAGAGTTGGGCCAGAGTTGTGCCAGAGTTGGGCCAGAGTTGGGCCAGAGTTGTGCCAGAGTTGGGCCAGAGTTGGGCCAGAGTTGTGCCAGAGTTGGGCCAGAGTTGGGCCAGAGTTGTGCCAGAGTTGGGCCAGAGTTGGGCCAGAGTTGTGCCAGAGTTGGGCCAGAGTTGGGCCAGAGTTGTGCCAGAGTTGGGCCAGAGTTGGGCCAGAGTTGTGCCAGAGTTGGGCCAGAGTTGGGCCAGAGTTGTGCCAGAGTTGGGCCAGAGTTGGGCCAGAGTTGTGCCAGAGTTGGGCCAGAGTTGGGCCAGAGTTGTGCCAGAGTTGGGCCAGAGTTGGGCCAGAGTTGTGCCAGAGTTGGGCCAGAGTTGGGCCAGAGTTGTGCCAGAGTTGGGCCAGAGTTGGGCCAGAGTTGTGCCAGAGTTGGGCCAGAGTTGGGCCAGAGTTGTGCCAGAGTTGGGCCAGAGTTGGGCCAGAGTTGTGCCAGAGTTGGGCCAGAGTTGGGCCAGAGTTGTGCCAGAGTTGGGCCAGAGTTGGGCCAGAGTTGTGCCAGAGTTGGGCCAGAGTTGGGCCAGAGTTGTGCCAGAGTTGGGCCAGAGTTGGGCCAGAGTTGTGCCAGAGTTGGGCCAGAGTTGGGCCAGAGTTGTGCCAGAGTTGGGCCAGAGTTGGGCCAGAGTTGTGCCAGAGTTGGGCCAGAGTTGGGCCAGAGTTGTGCCAGAGTTGGGCCAGAGTTGGGCCAGAGTTGTGCCAGAGTTGGGCCAGAGTTGGGCCAGAGTTGTGCCAGAGTTGGGCCAGAGTTGGGCCAGAGTTGTGCCAGAGTTGGGCCAGAGTTGGGCCAGAGTTGTGCCAGAGTTGGGCCAGAGTTGGGCCAGAGTTGTGCCAGAGTTGGGCCAGAGTTGGGCCAGAGTTGTGCCAGAGTTGGGCCAGAGTTGGGCCAGAGTTGTGCCAGAGTTGGGCCAGAGTTGGGCCAGAGTTGTGCCAGAGTTGGGCCAGAGTTGGGCCAGAGTTGTGCCAGAGTTGGGCCAGAGTTGGGCCAGAGTTGTGCCAGAGTTGGGCCAGAGTTGGGCCAGAGTTGTGCCAGAGTTGGGCCAGAGTTGGGCCAGAGTTGTGCCAGAGTTGGGCCAGAGTTGGGCCAGAGTTGTGCCAGAGTTGGGCCAGAGTTGGGCCAGAGTTGTGCCAGAGTTGGGCCAGAGTTGGGCCAGAGTTGTGCCAGAGTTGGGCCAGAGTTGGGCCAGAGTTGTGCCAGAGTTGGGCCAGAGTTGGGCCAGAGTTGTGCCAGAGTTGGGCCAGAGTTGGGCCAGAGTTGTGCCAGAGTTGGGCCAGAGTTGGGCCAGAGTTGTGCCAGAGTTGGGCCAGAGTTGGGCCAGAGTTGTGCCAGAGTTGGGCCAGAGTTGGGCCAGAGTTGTGCCAGAGTTGGGCCAGAGTTGGGCCAGAGTTGTGCCAGAGTTGGGCCAGAGTTGGGCCAGAGTTGTGCCAGAGTTGGGCCAGAGTTGGGCCAGAGTTGTGCCAGAGTTGGGCCAGAGTTGGGCCAGAGTTGTGCCAGAGTTGGGCCAGAGTTGGGCCAGAGTTGTGCCAGAGTTGGGCCAGAGTTGGGCCAGAGTTGTGCCAGAGTTGGGCCAGAGTTGGGCCAGAGTTGTGCCAGAGTTGGGCCAGAGTTGGGCCAGAGTTGTGCCAGAGTTGGGCCAGAGTTGGGCCAGAGTTGTGCCAGAGTTGGGCCAGAGTTGGGCCAGAGTTGTGCCAGAGTTGGGCCAGAGTTGGGCCAGAGTTGTGCCAGAGTTGGGCCAGAGTTGGGCCAGAGTTGTGCCAGAGTTGGGCCAGAGTTGGGCCAGAGTTGTGCCAGAGTTGGGCCAGAGTTGGGCCAGAGTTGTGCCAGAGTTGGGCCAGAGTTGGGCCAGAGTTGTGCCAGAGTTGGGCCAGAGTTGGGCCAGAGTTGTGCCAGAGTTGGGCCAGAGTTGGGCCAGAGTTGTGCCAGAGTTGGGCCAGAGTTGGGCCAGAGTTGTGCCAGAGTTGGGCCAGAGTTGGGCCAGAGTTGTGCCAGAGTTGGGCCAGAGTTGGGCCAGAGTTGTGCCAGAGTTGGGCCAGAGTTGGGCCAGAGTTGTGCCAGAGTTGGGCCAGAGTTGGGCCAGAGTTGTGCCAGAGTTGGGCCAGAGTTGGGCCAGAGTTGTGCCAGAGTTGGGCCAGAGTTGGGCCAGAGTTGTGCCAGAGTTGGGCCAGAGTTGGGCCAGAGTTGTGCCAGAGTTGGGCCAGAGTTGGGCCAGAGTTGTGCCAGAGTTGGGCCAGAGTTGGGCCAGAGTTGTGCCAGAGTTGGGCCAGAGTTGGGCCAGAGTTGTGCCAGAGTTGGGCCAGAGTTGGGCCAGAGTTGTGCCAGAGTTGGGCCAGAGTTGGGCCAGAGTTGTGCCAGAGTTGGGCCAGAGTTGGGCCAGAGTTGTGCCAGAGTTGGGCCAGAGTTGGGCCAGAGTTGTGCCAGAGTTGGGCCAGAGTTGGGCCAGAGTTGTGCCAGAGTTGTGCCAGAGTTCTGCCAAAGTTGTGCCAGAGTTGTGCCAGAGTTGTGCCAGAGCTGTGCCACAGTTGTGCCAGAGTTGTGCCACAATTGTGCCATGGTTGTGCCAGAGTTGTGCCAGATTTTTGCCAGAGTTGTGCCACAGTTGTGCCAGAGATGTCCCAGAGTCATGCCAGAGTTGTGCCAGAGTTGTGCCAGAGTTGTGCCAGAGTTGTGCCAAAGTTGTGCCAGAGTTGTGTCAAAGTTGTGCCAGAATTGTGCCAAAGTTGTGCAAATGTTCTGCCAGAGTTGTGCCAGAATTTTGCCAGAGTTGTGCCAGAGTTGTGCCAGAGTTTTGCGAGAATTGTGCCAGAGCTGTGCTGGAGTTGTGGCAGAGTTGTGCCAGAGTTGTGCCTGTGTTGTGCCGGAGTTGTGCCAGAGTTGTGCCAGAGTTGTGCCAGAATTGTGCCAGAGTTTTGACAGAGTTGTGCCTGAGTTGCGCCAGAGTTGGTCCAGAGTCATGCCAGAGTTTTGGCAGAGTTGTCCCAAAGTTGTACCAGAGTTGAGCCAGAGTCGTGCCAGGATTGTGCCATGATTGTGCCAAAGTTGTGCCAGAAATGTGCCAGGTTTGGGCCAGAGTTGTGCCATAGTTGTGCCAGAGTTGTGCCAGAATTGTGCCACTGTTGTGCCTGAGTTGTGCCAGAGTTGTGCCACAGTTGTTCCGGAGTTGTGTCAGATTTGTGCCAGAGTTGTGCCAGAGTTGTGCCAGAGTTCTTCCAAAGTTGTGCCAGAGTTGTGCCAGAGTTGTGCCAGAGCTGTGCCAGAGTTGTGCCTGAAATGTGCTAGATTTGTGCCAGAGTTGTGCCAGAGTTATGCCAGAGTTTTTCAAGAAATGTGTCGGAGCTGTGCCACAGTTGTGCCAAAGTTGTGCCAGAGTTCTCCCAGAGTTGTGCCAGAGTTGTGCCAGAATTGTGCCAGAGTTGTGCCAGGACTGTGCCATGTTTGTGCCATAGTTGTGCCAAAGTTGTGCCAGAGTTGTGGCAGAGTTGTGCAAGAGTTGTGCCAGAGTTGTGCCAGAGTTGTGCTAGAGGTGTGCCAGAGTTGTGCCAGAGTTGTACGATAGTTCTGCCAGTGTTGTGCCAGAGTTGTGCCAGAGGTGTGCCAGAGTTGTGCCGGAATTGTGCCAGTGTTGTGCCAGAGTTGTGCCAGAGGTGTGCCAGAGTTGTGCCGGAATTGTGCCAGTGTTGTGCCAGAGTTGTGCCAGAGGTGTGCCAGAGTTGTGCCGGAATTGTGCCAGTGTTGTGCCAGAGTTGTGCCAGAGGTGTGCCAGAGTTGTGCCGGAATTGTGCCAGTGTTGTGCCAGAGTTGTGCCAGAGGTGTGCCAGAGTTGTGCCGGAATTGTGCCAGTGTTGTGCCAGAGTTGTGCCAGAGGTGTGCCAGAGTTGTGCCGGAATTGTGCCAGTGTTGTGCCAGAGTTGTGCCAGAGGTGTGCCAGAGTTGTGCCGGAATTGTGCCAGTGTTGTGCCAGAGTTGTGCCAGAGGTGTGCCAGAGTTGTGCCGGAATTGTGCCAGTGTTGTGCCAGAGTTGTGCCAGAGGTGTGCCAGAGTTGTGCCGGAATTGTGCCAGTGTTGTGCCAGAGTTGTGCCAGAGGTGTGCCAGAGTTGTGCCGGAATTGTGCCAGTGTTGTGCCAGAGTTGTGCCAGAGGTGTGCCAGAGTTGTGCCGGAATTGTGCCAGTGTTGTGCCAGAGTTGTGCCAGAGGTGTGCCAGAGTTGTGCCAGAGTTGTACCAGAGTTGTGCCAGAGTTGTGCCAGAGATGTCCCAGAATCATGCCAGTGTTGTGCCAGAGTTGTGCCAGAGTTGTGCCAGAGTTGTGCCAGAATTGTGCCAGAGTTGTGGCAGAGTTGTGCAAGAGCTGTGCCAGAGTCGTGGCAGAGTTGTGGCAGAGTTGTGCCAGGGTTGTGGCAGAGTTGTGGCAGAGTTGTGCCAGAGTTGTGCCGTAATTGTGGCATGGTTGTGCCAGAGTTGTGCCAGATTTGTGCCAGAGTTGTGCCACAGTTGTGCCAGAGATGTCCCTGAGTCATGCCAGAGTCATGCCAGAGTTGTGCCAGAGTTGTGTCAAAGTTGTGCCAGAATTGTGCCAAAGTTGTTCAAATGTTGTTCCAGAGTTGTGCCAGAATTGTGCCAGAGTTGTGCCAGAGTTGTGCCAGAGTTTTGCGAGAGTTGTGCCAGAGTTGTGCTAGAGTTGTGGCAGAGTTGTGCCAGAGTTGTGCCTGTGTTGTGCCGGAGTTGTGCCAGAGTTGTGCCAGAGTCGTGCCAGAATTGTGCCAGAGTTGTGACAGAGTTGTGCCGGAGTTGTGCCAGAGTTGGTCCAGAGTGGTGCCAGAGTTTTGGCAGAGTTGTGCCAGAGTTGTACCAGAGTTGTGCTAGAGTCGTGCCAGGATTGTGCCATGATTGTGCCAAAGTTGTGCCAGAAATGGGCCAGGTTTGTGCCAGAGTTGTGCCATAGTTGTGCCAGAGTTGTTTTAGAGTTATGCGAGAGTTGTGCCATAGTTGTGCCAGAGTTGTGCCAGAGTTGTGCCATTGCTGTGCCTGAGTTGTGCCAGAGTTGTGCC
This sequence comes from Penium margaritaceum, assembly GCA_023375785.1. Taxonomy (NCBI): domain Eukaryota; kingdom Viridiplantae; phylum Streptophyta; class Zygnematophyceae; order Desmidiales; family Peniaceae; genus Penium; species Penium margaritaceum. The sequence goes on along the minus strand of SZWC01001718.1, from coordinate 254,848 downwards.
AGAGTTGTGCCGGAGTTGTGCCAGAGTTGTGACAGAGTTGTGCCAGAGTTGTTCCAGAGTTGGTCCAGAGTGGTTCCAGAGTTTTGGCAGAGTTGTGCCAGAGTTGTACCAGAGTTGTGCCAGAGTCGTGCCAGGATTGTGCCATGATTGTGCCAAAGATGTGCCAGAAATGTGCCAGGTTTGTGCCAGAGTTGTGCCATGGTTGTGCCAGAGTTGTTTCAGAGTTGTGCCAGAGTTGTGCCATAGTTGTGCTAGAGTTGTGCCAGAGTTGTGCCAGTGTTGTGCCTGAGTTGTGCCAGAGTTGTGCCACAGTTGTGCCGGAGTTGTGCCAGATTTGTGCTAGAGTTGTGCCAGAGCTCTGCCAGAGTTCTGCCAAAGTTGTGCGAGAGTTGTGCCAGAGTTGTGCCACAGTTGTGCCGGAGTTGTGCCAGATTTGTGCTAGAGTTGTGCCAGAGCTCTGCCAGAGTTCTGCCAAAGTTGTGCGAGAGTTGTGCCAGAGCTGTGCCCGAGTTCTGCCAGAGTTGTTCCAGATTTGTGCCAGAGTTGTGCAAGAGTTGGGACAGAATTGTGCCAGAGTTTTGCCAGAGTTGTGTTGGAGCTGTGCCACAGTTGTGCCAAAGATTTGCCAGAGTTCTGCCAGAGTTGTGCTAGAGTTGTGCCAGAGGTGTGCCAAAGTTGTGCCAGAGTTGTGCCAGAGTTGTGCCAGAGTTGTGGCAGAGTTGTGGCAGAGTTGTGCCAGGGATGTGCCAGAGTTGTGCCAGAGTTGTGCCATAATTATGCCAAAATCCTACCAGAGTGGTGCAAGAGTTGTCCCAGAGTTGTGCAATAGTTGTACCAGAGTTGTACCAGAGTTGTGCAAGGATTGTGCCATGATTGTGCGAGAGTTATGCAAAAGTTGTGCCAGATTTGTACCAGAGTCGTGCAAGAGTTGTGCCAGAGTTGTGCCAGAGTTGTGCTAGAGGTGTGCCAGCGTTGTGCCAGAGTTGTGCCAGAGTTGTGCTAGAGTTGTGCCTGAGTTGTGCTAGAGTTGTGCGAGAGTTTTGCCAAAGTTTTGCCAGAGTTGTGCCAGATTTGTGCCAGAGTTGTGGCAGAGTTGTGCCAGAGTTTTGCCAGAGTTGTGCCGGGTTGTGCCAGAGTTTTTCCAGACTAGTGGCAGAGTTGTGCCAGAGTTGTGCCAGAGTTGTGCCAGATTTGTGCCAGAGTTGTGCCAGAGTTGTGCCAGAGTCGTGGCAGAGTTGTGGCAGAGTTGTCCCAGAGATGTGGCCAAGTCATGGCAGAGTTGTGCCAGAGTTTTGCCACAGTTGTGCCATGGTTGTGCCAGAGTTGTGCCAGATTTGTGCCAGAGTTGTGCCACAGTTGTTCCAGAGATGTCCCAGAGTCATGCCAGAGTTGTGCCAGAGTTGTGCCAGAGTTGTGCCAGAATTGTGCCAGAGATGTGACAGAGTTGTGCAAGAGTTGTGCCAGAGTCGTGGCAGAGTCGTGGCAGAGTTGTGCCAGAGTTGTGGCAGAGTTGTGGCAGAGTTGTGCCAGAGTTGTGCCACAATTGTGCCATGGTTGTGCCAGAGTTGTGCCAGATTTGTGCCAGAGTTGTGCCAGAGTTGTGCTAGAGTTGTGACAGAGTTGTGGCAGAGTTGTGCCTGTGTTGTGCCGGAGTTGTGCCAGAGTTGTGCCAGAGTTGTGCCAGAGTTGTGCCAGAGTTTTGCGAGAGTTGTGCCAGAGTTGTGCTAGAGTTGTGGCAGAGTTGTGGCAGAGTTGTGCCTGTGTTGTGCCGGAGTTGTGCCAAAGTTGTGCCAGAGTTGTGCCAGAATTGTGCCAGAGTTGTGACAGAGTTGTGCCGGAGTTGTGCCAGAGGTTGTCCAGAGTGGTGCCAGAGTTTTGGCAGAGTTGTGCCAGAGTTGTATCAGAGTTGTGCCAGAGTCGTGCCAGGATTGTGCCATGATTGTCCCAAAGTTGAGCCAGAAATGTGCCAGGTTTGTGCCAGAGTTGTGCCATAGTTGTGCCAGAGTTGTTTCAGAGTTGTGCCAGAGTTGTACCATAGTTGTGCCAGAGTTGTGCCAGAGTTGAGCCAGAGTTGTGCCGGAGTTGTTCCAGAGTTGTGACAGAGTTGTGCCAGAGCTGTGTCAGAGTTGGTGCAGAGTGGTGCCAGAGGTTTGGCAGAGTTGTGCCAGAGTTGTACCAGAGTTATGCCAGAGTCGTGGCAGGATTGTGCCATGATTTTGCCAAAGGTGTGCCAGAAATGTGCCAGGTTTGTGCCAGAGTTGTGCCATAGTTGTGCCAGAGCTGTGCCAGAGTTGTGCCAGAGTTGTGCCAGATTTGTGCTAGAGTTGTGCCCGAGTTGGGACAGAATTGTGCCAGAGTATTGCCAGAGTTGTGTCGGAGCTGTGACAGAGTTGTGCCAAAGTTGTGCCAGAGTTCTGCCAGAGTTGTGCTAGAGTTGTGCCAGAGGTGTGCCAGAGTTGTGCCAGAGTTGTGCCAGAGTTGTGCCAGAGTTGTGCCAGAGTTGTGCCGGAGTTGTGCCAGAGTTGGTCCAGACTGGTGCCAGAGTTTTGGCAGAGTTGTGCCAGAGTTGTACCAGAGTTGTGCCAGGATTGTGCCATGATTGTGCCGGAGTTGTGCCAGCGTTGTGCCTGAGTTGTGCCAGAGTTGTGCCAGAGTTGTGGCAGAGTTGTGGCAGAGTTGTGCCAGAGTTGTACCAGAGTTGTGCCAGGATTGTGCCATGATTGTGCCGGAGTTGTGCCAGCGTTGTGCCTGAGTTGTGCCAGAGTTGTGCCAGAGTTGTGGCAGAGTTGTGGCAGAGTTGTGCCAGAGTTGTACCAGAGTTGTGCCAGGATTGTGCCATGATTGTGCCGGAGTTGTGCCAGCGTTGTGCCTGAGTTGTGCCAGAGTTGTGCCAGAGTTGTGGCAGAGTTGTGGCAGAGTTGTGCCAGAGTTGTACCAGAGTTGTGCCAGGATTGTGCCATGATTGTGCCGGAGTTGTGCCAGCGTTGTGCCTGAGTTGTGCCAGAGTTGTGCCAGAGTTGTGGCAGAGTTGTGGCAGAGTTGTGCCAGAGTTGTACCAGAGTTGTGCCAGGATTGTGCCATGATTGTGCCGGAGTTGTGCCAGCGTTGTGCCTGAGTTGTGCCAGAGTTGTGCCAGAGTTGTGGCAGAGTTGTGGCAGAGTTGTGCCAGAGTTGTACCAGAGTTGTGCCAGGATTGTGCCATGATTGTGCCGGAGTTGTGCCAGCGTTGTGCCTGAGTTGTGCCAGAGTTGTGCCAGAGTTGTGGCAGAGTTGTGGCAGAGTTGTGCCAGAGTTGTACCAGAGTTGTGCCAGGATTGTGCCATGATTGTGCCGGAGTTGTGCCAGCGTTGTGCCTGAGTTGTGCCAGAGTTGTGCCAGAGTTGTGGCAGAGTTGTGGCAGAGTTGTGCCAGAGTTGTACCAGAGTTGTGCCAGGATTGTGCCATGATTGTGCCGGAGTTGTGCCAGCGTTGTGCCTGAGTTGTGCCAGAGTTGTGCCAGAGTTGTGGCAGAGTTGTGGCAGAGTTGTGCCAGAGTTGTACCAGAGTTGTGCCAGGATTGTGCCATGATTGTGCCGGAGTTGTGCCAGCGTTGTGCCTGAGTTGTGCCAGAGTTGTGCCAGAGTTGTGGCAGAGTTGTGGCAGAGTTGTGCCAGAGTTGTACCAGAGTTGTGCCAGGATTGTGCCATGATTGTGCCGGAGTTGTGCCAGCGTTGTGCCTGAGTTGTGCCAGAGTTGTGCCAGAGTTGTGGCAGAGTTGTGGCAGAGTTGTGCCAGAGTTGTACCAGAGTTGTGCCAGGATTGTGCCATGATTGTGCCGGAGTTGTGCCAGCGTTGTGCCTGAGTTGTGCCAGAGTTGTGCCAGAGTTGTGGCAGAGTTGTGGCAGAGTTGTGCCAGAGTTGTACCAGAGTTGTGCCAGGATTGTGCCATGATTGTGCCGGAGTTGTGCCAGCGTTGTGCCTGAGTTGTGCCAGAGTTGTGCCAGAGTTGTGGCAGAGTTGTGGCAGAGTTGTGCCAGAGTTGTACCAGAGTTGTGCCAGGATTGTGCCATGATTGTGCCGGAGTTGTGCCAGCGTTGTGCCTGAGTTGTGCCAGAGTTGTGCCAGAGTTGTGGCAGAGTTGTGGCAGAGTTGTGCCAGAGTTGTACCAGAGTTGTGCCAGGATTGTGCCATGATTGTGCCGGAGTTGTGCCAGCGTTGTGCCTGAGTTGTGCCAGAGTTGTGCCAGAGTTGTGGCAGAGTTGTGGCAGAGTTGTGCCAGAGTTGTGCCTGTGTTGTGCCGGAGTTGTGCCAGAGTTGTGCCTGAGTTGTGCCAGAGTTGTGCCAGAGTTGTGCCAGAGTTTTGCGAGAGTTGTGCCAGAGTTGTTCTAGAGTTGTGGCAGAGTTGTGTCAGTGTTGTGCCTGTGTTGTGCCGGAGTTGTGCCAGAGTTGTGCCAGAGTTGTGCCAGAATTGTGCCAGAGTTGTGACAGAGTTGTGCCGGAGTTGTGCCAGAGTTGGTCCAGACTGGTGCCAGAGTTTTGGCAGAGTTGTGCCAGAGTTGTACCAGAGTTGTAACAGAAATGTGCCAGGTTTGTGCCAGAGGTGTGCCATAGTTGTGCCAGAGTTGTTTCAGAGTTGTGACAGAGTTGTGCCATAGTTGTGCCAGAGTTGTGCCAGAGTTGTGCCAGTGTTGTGCCTGAGTTGTGCCAGAGTTGTGCCAGAGTTGTGCCGGAGTTGTGCCAGAGTTGTGACACAGTTGTGCCAGAGTTCAGCCAGAGTTGGTGCAGAGTGGTGCCAGAGTTTTGGCAGAGTTGTGCCAGAGTTGTACCAGAGTTGTGCCAGAGTCGTGGCAGGATTGTGCCATGATTGTGCCAAAGTTGTGCCAGAAATGTGCCAGGTTTGTGCAAGAGTTGTGCCATAGTTGTGCCATAGTTGTTTCATAGTTGTGCCAGAGTTGTGCCAGAGTTGTGCCAGTGTTGTGCCAGAATTGTGCCAGAGTTGTGACAGAGTTGTGCAAGAGTTGTTCCAGAGTCGTGGCAGAGTCGTGGCAGAGTTGTGCCAGAGTTGTGGCAGAGTTGTGGCAGAGTTGTGCCAGAGTTGTGCCACAATTGTGCCATGGTTGTGCCAGAGTTGTGCCAGATTTGTGCCAGAGTTGTGCCACAGTTGTGCCAGAG
>SZWC01001718.1:237803-247903 GCA_023375785.1 Penium margaritaceum | reverse complement strand
GTTGTGCCAGAGTTGTGCCAGAATTGTGCCAGAGTTGTGACAGAGTTTTGCTGGAGTTGTGCCAGAGTTGGTCCAGAGTGATGCCAGAGTTTTGGCAGAGTTGTACCAGAGTTGTACCAGAGTTGTGCCAGAGTCGTGGCAGGATTGTGCCATGATTGTGCCAAAGTTGTGCCAGAAATGTGCCAGGTTTGTGCCAAAGTTGTGCCAGAGTTGTGCCAGAGCTGTGCCAGAGTTGTGCCAAAGTTGTGCCAGATTTGTGCCAGAGTTGTGCCAGAGTTGGGACAGAATTGTGCCAGAGTTTTGCCAGAGTTGTGTTGGAGCTGTGCCAGAGTTGTGCCAAAGTTGTGCCAGAGTTCTGCCAGAGTTGTGCTAGAGTTGTGCCAGAGGTGTGCCAGAGTTGTGGCAGAGTTGTGCCAGAGTTGTGCAAGAGTTGTGCCAGATTTGTGCTAGAGTTGTGCCAGAGTTGTGCCAGAGTTGTGCCAGAGATGTCCCAGAGTTGTGCAAAAGTTGTACCAGAGTTATACCAGAGTTGTGCCAGGATTGTGCCATGATTGTGCCAGAGTTGTGCCAAAGTCGTGCAAGAGTTGTGCTAGAGGTGTACCAGCGTTGTGCCAGAGTTCTGCCAGAGTTGTGCCAGAGTTGTGCCAGAGTTGTGCTAGAGTTGTGCGAGCGTTGTGCCAGAGTTTTGCCAGAGTTATGCCAGATTTGTGCCAGAGTTGTGCCAGAGTTTTGCTAGAGTTGTGCGGGGTTGTGCCAGAGTTTTTCCAGAGTTGTGGCAGAGTTGTGCCAGAGTTGTGCCAGAGTTGTGCCAGAGTTGTGCCAGAGTTTTGCTAGAGTTGTGCGGGGTTGTGCCAGAGTTTTTCCAGAGTTGTGGCAGAGTTGTGCCAGAGTTGTGCCAGAGTTGTGCCAGAGTTGTGGCGGACTTGTGCCAGAGTTGTGCCAGAGTTGTGCTGGAGTTGTGCCAGAGTTGAGCGAGAGTTGTGCTGGAGTTGTGCCAGAGTTGTACCAGAATTTTGCGAGAGTTGTGCCAGAGTTGTGCCAGAGTTGTGCCAGAGTCGTGGCAGAGTTGTGGTATAGTTTTCCCAGGGTTGTGGCAGAGTTGTGGCAGAGTTGTGCCAGAGATGTGCCACAATTGTGCCATGGTTGTGCCAGAGTTCTGCCACAGTTGTGCCAGAGATGTCTCAGAGTCATGCCAGTGTTTTGCCAGAGTTGTGCCAGAGTTGTGCCAGAGTTGTGCCAGAATTGTGCCAGAGTTGTGACAGAGTTGTGCAAGAGTTGTGCCAGAGTCCTGGCAGAGTCGTGGCAGAGTTGTGCCAGAGTTGTGGCAGAGTTGTGGCAGAGTTGTGGCAGAGTTGTGCCACAATTGTGCCATGGTTGTGCCAGAGTTGTGCCAGATTTGTGCCAGAGTTGTGCCACAGTTGTGCCAGAGATGTCCCATAGTCATGCCAGAGTTGTGCCAGAGTTGTGCCAGAGTTGTGCCAGAGTTGTGCCAGAGTTGTTTCAAAGTTGTGCCAGAATTGTGCCAAAGTTGTGCAAATGTTTTGCCAGAGCTGTGCCAGAATTGTGCGAGAGTTGTGCCAGAGTTGTGCCAGAGTTTTGCGAGAGTTGTGCCAGTATTGTGCTAGAGTTGTGGCAGAGTTGTGCCAGAGTTGTGCCTGAGTCGTGCCAGAGTTGTGCCATGGTTGTGCCAGAGTTGTGCCAGAATTGTGCAAGATTTGTGACAGAGTTTTGCTGGAGTTCTGCCAGAGTTGTTCCAGAGTGGTGCCAGAGTTTTGGCAGAGTTGTGCCAGAGTTGTTCCAGAGTTGTGCCAGAGTCGTGCCAGGATTGTGCCATGATTGTGTCAAAGTTGTGCCAGAAATGTGCCAGGTTTGTGCCAGAGTTGTGCCATAGTTGAGCCAGAGATGTTTGAGAGTTGTGCCAGAGTTGTGCCATAGTTGTGCCAGAGTTGTGCTAGAGTTGTGCCAGTGTTGTGCCAGAGTTGTGCCAGAGTTGTGCCAGAGTTGTGCGAGAGTTGTGCCAGAGTTGTGCCAGAGTTGTGGCGGAGTTGACCCAGGGTTGTGCCAGAGTTGTGCTGGAGTTGTGCCAGAGTTGAGCCAGAGTTGTGCCAGAGTTGTGCCAGAGTTCTGCCAGCGTTGTGCCAGAGTTATGCCAAAGTTGTGCCAGAGCTGTGCCAGAGTTGTGCCAGAGTTTTGCCAGAGTTGTGCCAGAGTTGTGCCAGAGTCGTGGCAGAGTTGTGGCAGAGTTGTGCCAGAGTTGTGGCAGAGTTGTGGCAGAGTTGTGGCAGAGTTGTGGCAGAGTTGTGGCAGAGTTGTGGCAGAGTTGTGGCAGAGTTGTGGCAGAGTTGTGGCAGAGTTGTGGCAGAGTTGTGGCAGAGTTGTGGCAGAGTTGTGGCAGAGTTGTGGCAGAGTTGTGGCAGAGTTGTGGCAGAGTTGTGGCAGAGTTGTGGCAGAGTTGTGGCAGAGTTGTGGCAGAGTTGTGGCAGAGTTGTGGCAGAGTTGTGGCAGAGTTGTGGCAGAGTTGTGGCAGAGTTGTGGCAGAGTTGTGGCAGAGTTGTGGCAGAGTTGTGGCAGAGTTGTGGCAGAGTTGTGGCAGAGTTGTGGCAGAGTTGTGGCAGAGTTGTGGCAGAGTTGTGGCAGAGTTGTGGCAGAGTTGTGGCAGAGTTGTGGCAGAGTTGTGGCAGAGTTGTGGCAGAGTTGTGGCAGAGTTGTGGCAGAGTTGTGGCAGAGTTGTGGCAGAGTTGTGGCAGAGTTGTGGCAGAGTTGTGGCAGAGTTGTGGCAGAGTTGTGGCAGAGTTGTGGCAGAGTTGTGGCAGAGTTGTGGCAGAGTTGTGGCAGAGTTGTGGCAGAGTTGTGGCAGAGTTGTGGCAGAGTTGTGGCAGAGTTGTGGCAGAGTTGTGGCAGAGTTGTGGCAGAGTTGTGGCAGAGTTGTGGCAGAGTTGTGGCAGAGTTGTGGCAGAGTTGTGGCAGAGTTGTGGCAGAGTTGTGCCAGAGTTGTGCCAGAGTTGTGCTGGAGTTGTGCCAGAGTTGAGCCAGAGTTGTGCCAGAGTTGTGCCAGATTTGTGCCAGAGTTCTAAGAGAGTTGTGCCAGAGTTGTGCCAGAGTTGTGCCAGAGTCGCGGCAGAGTTGTGGCAGAGTTGTGCAAGAGTTGTGGCAGAGTTAAGGCAGAGTTGTGCCAGAGTTATGCCACAATTGTGCCATGGTTGTGCCAGAGTTGTGCCAGATTTGTACCAGAGTTGTGCCACAGTTGTGCCAGAGATGTCCCAGAGTCATGCCAGAGCTGTGCCAGAGTTGAGCCAGAGTTGTGCCTGATTTGTGCCAGATTTGTGCCAGAATTGTGCCAGAGTTGTGACAGAGCTGTGCAATAGTTGTGCCAGAGTCGTGGCAGAGTCGTGGCAGAGTTGTGCCAGAAACGTGGCAGAGTTGTGGCAAAGTTGTGCAAGAGTTGTGCCATAATTGTGCCATGGTTGTGCCAGAGTTGTGCCAGAGTTGGTCCACAGTGGTGCCAGAGTTTTGGTAGAGTTGTGCCAGAGTTGTACCAGAGTTGTGCCAGAGTCGTGCCAGGATTGTGCAATGCTTTGCCAGAAATGTGCCAGGTTTGTTCCAGAGTTGTGCCATAGTTGTGCAAGAGTTGTGCCAGAGTTGTGCCAGAGTTGTGCCATAGTTATGCCAGAGTAGTGCCAGAGTTGTGCCAGAGTTGTGCTAGAGTTGTGCCAGAGTTGTGCCGGAGTTGTGCCTGAGTTGTGACAGAGTTGTGCCAGAGTTGTGCCAGAGTCGTGGCAGAGTCGTGGCAAAGTTGTCCCAGAGTTGTACCAGAGTTGTGGCAGAGTTGTGCCAGAGTTGTGGCAGAGTTATGGCAGAGTTGTGCCAGAGTTGTGCCACAATTGTGCCATGATTCTGCCAGAGTTGTGCCAGATTTGTGCCAGAGTTGTGGCAGAGTTGTGACAGAGTTGTGCCAGAGTTGTGGCAGAGTTATGGCAGAGTTGTGCCAGAGTTGTGCCACAATTGTGCCATGATTCTGCCAGAGTTGTGCCAGATTTGTGCCAGAGTTGTGGCAGAGTTGTGACAGAGTTGTGCCAGAGTTGTGGCAGAGTTATGGCAGAGTTGTGCCAGAGTTGTGCCACAATTGTGCCATGATTCTGCCAGAGTTGTGCCAGATTTGTGCCAGAGTTGTGGCAGAGTTGTGACAGAGTTGTGCCAGAGTTGTGGCAGAGTTATGGCAGAGTTGTGCCAGAGTTGTGCCACAATTGTGCCATGATTCTGCCAGAGTTGTGCCAGATTTGTGCCAGAGTTGTGGCAGAGTTGTGACAGAGTTGTGCCAGAGTTGTGGCAGAGTTATGGCAGAGTTGTGCCAGAGTTGTGCCACAATTGTGCCATGATTCTGCCAGAGTTGTGCCAGATTTGTGCCAGAGTTGTGGCAGAGTTGTGACAGAGTTGTGCCAGAGTTGTGGCAGAGTTATGGCAGAGTTGTGCCAGAGTTGTGCCACAATTGTGCCATGATTCTGCCAGAGTTGTGCCAGATTTGTGCCAGAGTTGTGGCAGAGTTGTGACAGAGTTGTGCCAGAGTTGTGGCAGAGTTATGGTAGAGTTGTGCCAGAGTTGTGCCACCATTGTGCCATGGTTGCGCCAGAGTTGTGCCAGAGTTGTGCCAGAGTTGTGCCAGAGTCGTGGCAGAGTTGTGGCAGAGTTGTGCCAGAGTTGTGGCAGAGTTATGGTAGAGTTGTGCAAGAGTTGTGCCACCATTGTGCCATGGTTGCGCCAGAGTTGTGCCAGATTTGTTCCAGAGTTGTGTCACACTTGTGCCAGGGGTGTCCCAGAGTCATGCCAGAGTTGTGCCAGAGTTGTGCCAGAGTTGTAACAGAGTTGTGCAAGAGTTGTGCCAGAGTCGTGGCAGAGTCGTGGCAGAGTTGTGCCAGAGTTGTGGCAGAGTTGTGGCAGAGTTGTGCAAGAGTTGTGCCACAATTGTGCCATGATTCTGCCAGAGTTGTGCCAGATTTGTGCCAGAGTTGTGCCACAGTTGTGCCAGAGATGTCCCAGAGTCATGCCAGAGTTGTGCCAGAGTTGTGCCAGAGTTGTGCAAGAGTTGTGCCAGAATTGTGCCAGAGTTGTGACAGAGTGGTGCCAGAGTTGTGCCAGAGGTGGTCCACAGTGGTGCCAGAGTTTTGGCAGAGTTGTGCCAGAGTTGTACCAGAGTTGTGCCAGAGTCTTCCTAGGAGTGAGCAATGCTTTGATAGAGTTGTGCCAGAAATGTGCCAGGTTTGTGCCAGAGTTGTGCCATAGTTGTGCAAGAGTTGTGCGAGAGTTGTGCCAAAATTGTGCCATGGTTGTGCCAGAGTTGTACCAGAGTTGTGCCAGAGTTGTGGCAGAGTTGTGGCAGAGTTGTGCCAGAGTTGTGGCAGAGTTATGGCAGAGTTGTGCCAGAGTTGTGCCACAATTTTGCCATGGTTGTGCCAGAGTTGTGCCAGATTTGTACCAGAGTTTTGCCACAGTTGTGCCAGAGCTGTCCCAGAGTCATGCCAGAGTTGTCCCAGAGTTGAGCCAGAGTTGTGCCAGAGTTGTGCCAGAAGTGTGCGAGAGTTGTGACAGAGTTGTGCAATAGTTGTGCCAGAGTCATGCCAGAGTTGTCCCAGAGTTGAGCCAGAGTTGTGCCAGAGTTGTGCCAGAAGTGTGCGAGAGTTGTGACAGAGTTGTGCAATAGTTGTGCCAGAGTCGTGGCAGAGTCGTGGCAGAGTTGTGCCAGAGTTGTGGCAGAGATGTGGCAGAGTTATGCCAGAGTTGTGCCACAATTGTGCCATGGTTGTGCCAGTGTTGTGCCAGAGTTGGTCCACAGTGGTGCCAGAGTTTTGGCAGAGTTGTGCCAGAGTTGTACCAGAGTTGTGCCAGAGTCGTGCCAGGAGTGTGCACTGCCTTGCCAGAATTGTGCCAGAAATGTGCCAGGTTTGTGCCAGAGTTGTGCCGTAGTTGTGCAAGAGTTTTGCCAGAGTTGAGCCAGAGTTGTGCCATAGTTGTGCCAGAGTTGTGCCAGAGTTGTGCCAGAGTTGTGCCGTATTGTGCCAGAGCTGTGCCGGAGTTGTGCCAGATTTGTGCCAGAGTTTTGTCAGAGTTGTTCCAGAGTTGTGCCAGAGTTGTGCCAGAGTTGTGCGAGAGTTTTGCCAGAGTTGTGCCAGAGTTGTACCAGAGTTGTGCCAGAGTTGTGCCAGAGTTGTGCGAGAGTTTTGCCAGAGTTGTGCCAGAGTTGTACCAGAGTTGTGCCAGAGTTGTGCCAGAGTTGTGCGAGAGTTTTGCCAGAGTTGTGCCAGAGTTGTACCAGAGTTGTGCCAGAGTTGTGCCAGAGTTGTGCGAGAGTTTTGCCAGAGTTGTGCCAGAGTTGTACCAGAGTTGTGCCAGAGTTGTGCCAGAGTTGTGCGAGAGTTTTGCCAGAGTTGTGCCAGAGTTGTACCAGAGTTGTGCCAGAGTTGTGCCAGAGTTGTGCGAGAGTTTTGCCAGAGTTGTGCCAGAGTTGTACCAGAGTTGTGCCAGAGTTGTGCCAGAGTTGTGCGAGAGTTTTGCCAGAGTTGTGCCAGAGTTGTACCAGAGTTGTGCCAGAGTTGTGCCAGAGTTGTGCGAGAGTTTTGCCAGAGTTGTGCCAGAGTTGTACCAGAGTTGTGCCAGAGTTGTGCCAGAGTTGTGCGAGAGTTTTGCCAGAGTTGTGCCAGAGTTGTACCAGAGTTGTGCCAGAGTTGTGCCAGAGTTGTGCGAGAGTTTTGCCAGAGTTGTGCCAGAGTTGTACCAGAGTTGTGCCAGAGTTGTGCCAGAGTTGTGCGAGAGTTTTGCCAGAGTTGTGCCAGAGTTGTACCAGAGTTGTGCCAGAGTTGTGCCAGAGTTGTGCGAGAGTTTTGCCAGAGTTGTGCCAGAGTTGTACCAGAGTTGTGCCAGAGTTGTGCCAGAGTTGTGCGAGAGTTTTGCCAGAGTTGTGCCAGAGTTGTACCAGAGTTGTGCCAGAGTTGTGCCAGAGTTGTGCGAGAGTTTTGCCAGAGTTGTGCCAGAGTTGTACCAGAGTTGTGCCAGAGTTGTGCCAGAGTTGTGCGAGAGTTTTGCCAGAGTTGTGCCAGAGTTGTACCAGAGTTGTGCCAGAGTTGTGCCAGAGTTGTGCGAGAGTTTTGCCAGAGTTGTGCCAGAGTTGTACCAGAGTTGTGCCAGAGTTGTGCCAGAGTTGTGCGATTGTTGTGCCAGAGTTGTGCTAGAGTTGTGGCAGAGTTGTGGCAGAGTTGTGCCAGAGTTGTGGCAGAGTTATGGTAGAGTTGTGCAAGAGTTGTGCCACCATGATGCCATGGTTGCGCCAGAGTTGTGCCAGATTTGTGCCAGAGTTGTGCCACTGTTGTGCTAGAGATGTCCCAGAGTCATGCCAGATTTGTGCCAGAGTTGTGCCATAATTGTGCCAGAGTTGTGCCAGAATTGTGCCAGAGTTGTAACAGAGTTGTGCAAGAGTTGTGCCAGAGTCATGGCAGAGTCGTGGCAGAGTTGTCCCAGAGTTGTGGCAGAATTGTGGCAGAGCTGTGCCAGAGTTGTGCCACAATTGTGCCATGATTCTGCCAGAGTTGTGCCATATGTTTGCCAGAGTTGTGCCACAGTTATGCCAGAGATGTCCCAGAGTCATGCCAGAGTTGTGCCTGAGTTGTGCCTGAGTTGTGCCAGAGTTGTGCGAGAATTGTGCCAGAGTTGTGACAGAGTTGTGCCAGAGTTGTGCCAGAGTTGGTCCACAGTGGTGCCAGAGTTTTGGCAGAGTTGTACCAGAGTTGTACCAGAGTTGTGCCAGAGTCTTGCCAGGAGTGAGCAATGCTTTGATAGAGTTGTGCCAGAAATGTGCCAGGTTTGTGCCAGAGTTGTGCCATAGTTGTGCAAGAGTTGTGCGAGAGTTGTGCCAGAGTTGTGCCAGAGTTGGTCCACAGTGGTGCCAGAGTTTTGGCAGAGTTGTACCAGAGTTGTACCAGAGTTGTGCCAGAGTCTTGCCAGGAGTGAGCAAGGCTTTGATAGAGATGTGCCAGAAATGTGCCAGGGTTGTGCCAGAGTTGTGCCAGAGTTGTGCCGGAGTTGTGCCTGAGTTGTGCCAGAGTTGTGCTGGAGTTGTGCCAGAGTTGTGCCAGAGTTGTACCAGAGTTGTGCCAGAGTCTTGCCAGGAGTGAGCAAGGCTTTGATAGAGATGTGCCAGAAATGTGCCAGGGTTGTGCCAGAGTTGTGCCAGAGTTGTGCCGGAGTTGTGCCTGAGTTGTGCCAGAGTTGTGCTGGAGTTGTGCCAGAGTTGTGCCAGAGTTGTACCAGAGTTGTGCCAGAGTCTTGCCAGGAGTGAGCAAGGCTTTGATAGAGATGTGCCAGAAATGTGCCAGGGTTGTGCCAGAGTTGTGCCAGAGTTGTGCCGGAGTTGTGCCTGAGTTGTGCCAGAGTTGTGCTGGAGTTGTGCCAGAGTTGTGCCAGAGTTGTACCAGAGTTGTGCCAGAGTCTTGCCAGGAGTGAGCAAGGCTTTGATAGAGATGTGCCAGAAATGTGCCAGGGTTGTGCCAGAGTTGTGCCAGAGTTGTGCCGGAGTTGTGCCTGAGTTGTGCCAGAGTTGTGCTGGAGTTGTGCCAGAGTTGTGCCAGAGTTGTACCAGAGTTGTGCCAGAGTCTTGCCAGGAGTGAGCAAGGCTTTGATAGAGATGTGCCAGAAATGTGCCAGGGTTGTGCCAGAGTTGTGCCAGAGTTGTGCCGGAGTTGTGCCTGAGTTGTGCCAGAGTTGTGCTGGAGTTGTGCCAGAGTTGTGCCAGAGTTGTACCAGAGTTGTGCCAGAGTCTTGCCAGGAGTGAGCAAGGCTTTGATAGAGATGTGCCAGAAATGTGCCAGGGTTGTGCCAGAGTTGTGCCAGAGTTGTGCCGGAGTTGTGCCTGAGTTGTGCCAGAGTTGTGCTGGAGTTGTGCCAGAGTTGTGCCAGAGTTGTACCAGAGTTGTGCCAGAGTCTTGCCAGGAGTGAGCAAGGCTTTGATAGAGATGTGCCAGAAATGTGCCAGGGTTGTGCCAGAGTTGTGCCAGAGTTGTGCCGGAGTTGTGCCTGAGTTGTGCCAGAGTTGTGCTGGAGTTGTGCCAGAGTTGTGCCAGAGTTGTACCAGAGTTGTGCCAGAGTCTTGCCAGGAGTGAGCAAGGCTTTGATAGAGATGTGCCAGAAATGTGCCAGGGTTGTGCCAGAGTTGTGCCAGAGTTGTGCCGGAGTTGTGCCTGAGTTGTGCCAGAGTTGTGCTGGAGTTGTGCCAGAGTTGTGCCAGAGTTGTACCAGAGTTGTGCCAGAGTCTTGCCAGGAGTGAGCAAGGCTTTGATAGAGATGTGCCAGAAATGTGCCAGGGTTGTGCCAGAGTTGTGCCAGAGTTGTGCCGGAGTTGTGCCTGAGTTGTGCCAGAGTTGTGCTGGAGTTGTGCCAGAGTTGTGCCAGAGTTGTACCAGAGTTGTGCCAGAGTCTTGCCAGGAGTGAGCAAGGCTTTGATAGAGATGTGCCAGAAATGTGCCAGGGTTGTGCCAGAGTTGTGCCAGAGTTGTGCCAGAGTTGTGCCAGATTTGTGCCAGAGTTGTGCCACTGTTGTTCCAGAGATGTCCCAGAGTCATGCCAGATTTGTGCCAGAGTTGTGCCAGAGTTGTGCCAGAGTTGTGCCAGAATTGTGCCAGAGTTTTAACAGAGTTGTGCAAGAGTTGTGCCAGAGTCATGGCAGAGTCGTGGCAGAGTTGTGCCAGAGTTGTGGCAGAGTTGTTGCAGAGTTGTGCCAGAGTTGTGCCACAATTGTGCCATGATTCTGCCAGAGTTGTGCCAGATTTGTGCCAGAGTTGTGCCACAGTTATGCCAGAGATGTCCCAGAGTCATGCCAGAGTTGTGCCAGAATTGTGCCAGAGTTGTGACAGAGTTGTGCCAGAGTTGTGCCATAGTTGGTCCACAGTGGTGCCAGAGTTTTGGCAAAGTTGTGCCAGAGTTGTACCAGAGTTGTGCCAGAGTCTTGCCAGGAGTGAGCAATGCTTTGATAGAGTTGTGCCAGAAATGTGCCAGGTTTGTGCCAGAGTTGTGCCATAGTTGTGCAAGAGTTGTGCGAGAGTTGTGCCAGAGTTGTGCCA
>SZWC01001718.1:197463-211513 GCA_023375785.1 Penium margaritaceum | reverse complement strand
GCCGTGTCACTACGTATTGAAGGTATTTGTGCTTTCTATTCAATAGCTAGTGTTTCCAAACCAATGTTACCCCCCTTTGACTATATGTGACTCGTGTTGTGAGTTTTAAACGCTCACCACATGAAGTGTAATTTGTTGGTCATGGTCAGTGACATATGCATACTTTGGTTGGTCACTGTGCATGGTGGCCACGCTGTGCCACTACATATTCAAGGTATTCTTTCTTGCTACTCGGTGACTGGTATTCACAAACCATTGTCTTCCACTGTGACCATTTGTGAATCGTGTTATGAGTTGTCAAAGTTAACCACACATAGTGACATTATTTTGACATGGTCAGGGACATATGCCTACGTTGGTGTGCCATCGCGCATGGTATCCACACCGTGCCACAACTTATTGAAGGTCCTTGTGCTTGCTTGTTGATACCTGGTGTTCCCAAACCATTGTTCCACCCTCTGACCATTTGTGAATCCTATTATGAGTTGTCAGCGCTGACCACACACAGTAGATTTCTTTGGTCAAAGGTAGTACATATGCCTACTTTGGTCGGTCATTGTGCATGATAGCCACACCGTGCTTATACTGATTAAAGGTTGCTGTACTTGCTAGTTAAGAACTGATATTCACATACCATTGTTTCCCCCTCTGACTGTTTGTGACTCGTGTTATGGTTGGTGAATGTTGACCACTTATATTGAAATTCTTTCATCATGGTCAGTGACATATGCCTAGTTTGGTTGTTTGGTGTGCATAGTAGCCACACCGTGCCACTACGTATTGAAGTTATTTGTCCTTTCTAGCCGATACATAGGGTTCCCAAACCACTGTCTGTCCCTCTGACCATTTGTGACTCGTGTTATGGTTGGTGAATGTTGACCACTTATATTGAAATTCTTTCATCATGGTCAGTGACATATGCCTAGTTTGGTTGTTTGGTGTGCATAGTAGCCACACCGTGCCACTACGTATTGAAGTTATTTGTCCTTTCTAGCCGATACATAGGGTTCCCAAACCACTGTCTGTCCCTCTGACCATTTGTGACTCGTGTTATGAGTTGTCAGTGATGACCATACATAGTAGACTCCAGGTCATAGTCAGTGACGTGTGCATCCTTTGGTTGGTCACTGTGCACGCTAGCCACACCGTGTCACTACTTGTTGAAAATATTTCTACATGCTTGTTGATAACTAGTGTTCCCAACCCTTGGTTTCCCCCACTGACCATTTGTGACTCATGTTATGAGTTTTCAACGTTGACCACACACTGTGAAATCCGTTTGGTCATGGTTAGTGACACATGCCTACTTTGGTTTGTCACTGTACATGGTTACCACTCTGTGTCATTACGTATCGCAGGTATTTCTGCTTTCTTGTTGACAGCTAGTGTTCCCAAACCATTGTTAGCCGCCTGTGACTATCTGTGACTTGTGTTGTGAGTTGTAAATGTTGACCACATGAAGTGAAATTCTTTGTTTATGGTTAGTGACAAATGCATAATTTGGTTGATCACACTGCATTGTAGCCATACTGTGCCACTACATATTGAAGGTATTTGTACTTGCTAGTCCATAACTAGTATTCACAAACCATTGTCTTCCACTCTGACCATTTGTGACTCGTGTTATGAGCTGTCAAAGGTTACCACACTTGGTGATATTATTTGGTCATGGTCAGTGACATATGCATACCTTGGTTGGTCATCGTGCAGGGTATCCACACTGTGCAACAACGTATTGTAGCTCTTTGTGCTTGCTATTTGATACTTGGTGCTCCCAAACCATTGTTTCCCCCTCTGAACATTTGTGACTCGTATTATGAGTTGTCGACGTTGACCAGACACAGCGGATTTCTCTCGTCAAAGGCAGTACATATGCCTACTTTGGTCGGTCATTGTGCATGGTAGCCACACCGTGCTACCACTCACCGAAGGTCGTTGTACTTGCTAGTTTAGAACTGATGTTCCCAAACCATTGTTTCCTCCCCTGACCGTTTGTGACTCGTGTTATGGTTGGTCAACGTTGATCACCCATATTGAAATTCTATGGTCATGGTCAGTGACGTCTGCTTAGTTTGGATGTTTGGTGTGCATGTTAGCCACACCGTGCCACTACGTATTGAAGTTATTTG
The DNA here is from genome assembly GCA_023375785.1 of Penium margaritaceum. Taxonomy (NCBI): domain Eukaryota; kingdom Viridiplantae; phylum Streptophyta; class Zygnematophyceae; order Desmidiales; family Peniaceae; genus Penium; species Penium margaritaceum. The sequence goes on along the minus strand of SZWC01001718.1, from coordinate 209,384 downwards.
TCGTTTCTAGTCCATGCATAGGGTTCCCAAACCATTGTCTCTCCCTCTGACCATGTGTGACTCGTGTTATGAGTTGTCAATGTTGACCATACATAGTGGACTTCTTCGATCATAGTCAGTAACATATGCCTACTTTGGTTGGTCATCGTGCATGGTATCCACACCGTGCCACAACTTATTGAAGGTCCTTGTGCTTGCTAGTTGATACGCGGTGTTCCCAAACCATTGTCTCCCCCTGTGACCATTTGTGAATCCTGTTATGAGTTTTCAACACTCACCAGACACAGTAGATTTCTTTGGTCAAAGGTAGTACATATGCCTACTTTGGCCGGTCATTGTGCATGGCAGCCACACCGTGCTTATACTGATTGAATGTTGCTGTACTTGCTAGTTGAGAACTGATATTCACAGACCATTGTTTCCCCCTCTGACCGTTTGTGACTCATGTTATGGTTGGTGAATGTTGACCACTTATATTGAAATTCTTTCATCATGGTCAGTGACATATGCCTAGTTTGGTTTTTTGGTGTGCATAGTAGCCACACCGTGCCACTACGTATTGAAGATATTTGTCCTTTCTAGTCAATACATAGGGTTCCTAAACAATTGTCTCTCCCTCTGACCATTTGTGACTCGTGTTATGAGTTGTCAATGTTGACCATACATAGTGGACTTTTTCGGTCATAGTCAGTGACGTGTGCGTCCTTTGGTTGGTCACTGTGCACGCTAGCCACACCGTGCCACTACTTGTTGAAAATCTTTCTATTTGCTAGTTGATAACTAGTGTTCCCAACCCATGGTTTCCCGCACTGACCATTTGTTACTCGTGTTATGAGTTTTCAACGTTGACCACCCATATTGAAATTCTTTGGTCATGGTTAGTGACATATGCCTAGTTTGGTTTGTCACTGTATGTGGTTACCATGCCGTGTCACTACGTATTGAAGGTCTTTGTGCTTTCTAGCTGATAGCTAGTGTTCCCAAACCATTGTTACCCACCTCCGACTATCAATGACTCGTGTTGTGAGTTGTCAACGCTGACCACATGAAGTGAAATTCGTTGGTCATGGTCAGTGACATATGCATACTTTGGTTGGTCACTGTGCATGGTAGCCACGCTGTGCCACTACATATTGAAGGTATTTGTACTTGCTAGTTGATAACTAGTATTCACAAACCATTATCTTCCACCCTGACCATTCGTGACTCGTGTTATGAGTTGTCAAAGTTTTGCACACTTAGTGACATTATTTGGTCATGGTCAGTGACATATGCCTACTTTGGTTGGTCATCGTTCATGGTATCCACACCGTGACACAACTTGTTGAAGGTCCTTGTGCTTGCTAGTTGATACCTGGTGTTGCCACACCATTGTCTCTAACTCTGACCATTAGTGACTCGTGTTATGAGTTGTCAACGCTAACCACACACAGCGGATTTCTTTGGTCAAAGGTAGTACATATGCCTACTTTGGTCGGCCCTTGTGCATGGTAGCCACACCGTGCTTATACTGATTGAAGGTTACTGTACTTGCTAGTTGTAAACTGATATTCACAGACCATTGTTTCGGCCTTTGACCGTCTGTGACTCGTGTTATGGTTGGTGAATGTTGACCACCCATATTGAAATTCTTTCATCATGGTCGGTGACATATTCCTAGTTTGGTTGTTTAGTGGGCATAGTAGCCACACCGTGCTACAACGTATTGAAGTTATTTGTCTTGTCTAGTCGATGCATAGGGTTCCCAAACCACAGTCTCTCCCTCTCACCATTTGTGACTCGTGTTATGAGTTGTCAATGTTGACCATACATAGTGGACTTCTTCGGTCATGTGCATCCTTTGGTTGGTCACTGTGCACGCTAGCCACACCGTGCCACTACTTCTTGAAAATAGTTCTACTTCCTAGTTGACAACTAGTGTTGCCAACCCATGGTTTCCCCCACTGACCATCTGTGACTTGTGTTTTGAGTTTTCAACGTTGACCTCACACTGTGAAATCCGTTTGGTCATGGTTAGTGACATATGCCTACTTTGGTTTGTCCCTGTACATGGTTACCACGCCGTGTCACTACATATCAAAGGTCTTTGTGCTTTCTAGCTGATAGCTAGTGTTCCCAAACCGCTGTTAGCCCCTATGAATATCTGTGAATCGTGTTGTGAGTTGTCAACATTGACCACATGAAGTGAAATTATTTGTTCCTGGTGAGTGACATATGCGTACTTTGGTTGGTCACTGAGCATTGTAGCCACACTGTGCCACTACATATTGAAGGTATTTATACTTGCTAGTCGATAACTAGTATTCACAAACCATTGTCTTCCACCCTGACCATTTGTGACTCGTGTTATTAGTTGTCAAAGTTTACCACGCATTGTGACATTCTTTGGTCTAGGTCAGTAACATATGCATACCTTGGTTGGTCATCGTACATGGTATCCAACCCATTCCACAACGTTCAATAGCTCCTTGTGCTTGCTATTTCATACTTGGTGTTCCCAAACCATTGTTTCCCCCTTTGACCATTTGTGACTTGTGTTATGAGTTGTCGATGTTGACCAGACACAGCGGATTTCTTTCGTCAAAGGCAGTACATATGCCTACTTTGGTTGGTCATTGTGCATGGTAGCCACACCGTGTTGCTTCTGACTGAAGATCGTTGTACTTGCTAGTTGAGAACTGATATTCTCATACAATTGTTTCCTCCCGTGACCGTTTGTGACTCGTGTTATGGTTGGTCGACGTTGACCACCCATATTGAAATTCTCTGGTCATGGTCAGTGACATATGCCTTGTTTGGATGTTTGGTGTGCATATTAGCCACACCGTGCAACTACATATAGACGTTAATTGTCCTTTCTAGTACATGCATAAGGTTCCCAAACCATTGTATCTCCCTCTGACCATTCCTGACTTGTGTTATGAGTTGTGAATGTTTACCGCACACAGTGGACTTCTCCGGTCATAGTCAGTGACGTATTCATCCTTTGGTTGGTCACTGTGGACGCTAGCAACACCATGCCACTACTTGTTGAAGTTCTTCGTACTTGATAGTTGATAACTAGTGTTCGTAATCCATTGTTTTCCCCTCTGACCATTTGTGACTCGTGTGATGAGTTTCCAACGTTGACCACACATTGTGAAATTTGTTTGGTCATGGTTAATGACATATGCCTACTTTGGTTTGTCACTGTACATGGTTACCACACGGTATCACTACCTATTGAAGGTATTTGTGCTTTCTAGACAATAGCTATTGTTCCCAGACCAATGTTACCCCCCCTTTGACTATCTGTGACTCGTGTCATAAGTTTTCAACGTTGACAACATGAAGAGAAATTCGTTGGTCATGGTCAGTGACATATGCATAGTTTGGTTGGTCATTGTGCATGGTAGCCACGCTCTGCCACTACATATTCAAGGTATTTGTACTTGCTACTTGATAACAAGTATCCATTAACCATTGTCTTCCGCTCTGACCATTTGTGACTCGTGTTATGAGCTGTCAAAGTTTACCACACTTAGTGACGTTATCTGGTCATGGTCAGTGACATATGCCTACTTTGGTTGGTCATCGTGCATGGTATCCACACCGTGCCACAACTTGTTGAAGGTCCTTGTGCTTGCTAGTTCATACCTCATGTTACCAGACCATTGTTTCCCCCTCTGACAATTTGTGATTTGTATTGTGAGTCGTTAACGCTGTCCACACAGAGCAGATTTCTTTGGGCAAAGGCAATACATATGCCTACTTTGGTCCGTCATTGTGCATGGTAGCCACACCGTGCTTATACTGATTGAAGGTCGCTGTACTTGCTAGTTAAAAACTGATATTCACAGACCATTGTTTCCCCCTCTGACCGTTTGTGACTTGTGTTATGGTTGGTGAATGTTGACCACCCATATTGAACTTCTTTCATCATGGTCGGTGACATATGCGTAGTTTGGTTGTTTGGTATGCATTGTAGCCACACCGTTCCACTACGTATTGAAGTTGTTTGTCCTTTCTAGTCAAAACATAGGGTTCCCGAACCACTGTCTCTCCCTCTGACCATTTGTGACTCGTGTTATGAGTTGTCAATGTTGACCATACACAGTGGACTTTTTCGGTCATAGTCAGTGACGTGTGCATCCTTTGGTTGGTCACTGTGCACGCTAGCCACACCGTGCCACTACTTGTTGAAAATCTTTGTACTTGCTAGTTGATAACTAGTGGTTCCAACCCATGGATTCCCCCGCTGACCATTTGTGACTCGTGTGATGGGTTTTCAACATTGACCATACACTGTGAAATCCGTTTGGTCATGGTTTGTGACATATGCCTACTTTGGTTTGTCACTGTAAATTGTTACCACCACGTGTCATTACGTATCAAATTTCTTTGTGCTTTCTTGTTGACAGCTAGTATTCCCAAACCATTGTGAGCTCCCTCTGAATAGATGTGACTCCTGTTCTGAGTTGTAGATGTTGACCACATGAAGTGAAATTCTTTGTTCATGGTCAGTGACATATGCATACTTTGGTTGGTGACTGTGCATTGTAGCCACAATGTGCCACTACATATTAAAGGTATTTGTGCTTGCTAGTCGATAACTAGTATTCACAAACCATTATCTTCCACCCTGACCATTTGTGACTAGTGTTATGAGTTGTCAAAGTTTACCACACTTAGTGACATTATTTGGTCATGGTCAGTGACATATGCCTACTTTGGTTGGTCCACGTGCATGGTATCAACACCGTGCCACAACGTTTCGAAGCTCCTTGTGCTTGCTAGTGGATACCTCATGTTACCAGACCATTGTTTCCCCCTCTGACCATTTGTGATTCCAGTTATGAGTTATCAACGCTGTCCACACACAGCGGATTTCTTTGGTCAAAGGCAGTACATATGCCTACTTTGGTCAGTCATTGTGCATGGTAGCCACACCGTGCTTACACTGATTGAAGGTCGCTGTACTTGCAAGTTGAGAACTGATATTCCCAGACCATTGTTTCACCCTCTGACTGTTTGTTACTGGTGTTATGGTTGGTGAATGTTGACCACCCATATTGAAATTCTTTGGTCATGGTCCGTGACATATGCCTACGTTGGTTGTTTGGTGTGCATAGTAGCCACACCGTTCCAACACGTATTGAAGTTCTTTGTCCTCTCTAGTCCATACATAGGGTTCCCAAACCATTGTCTCTCCCTCTGACCATTTGTGACTCGTGTTATGAGTTGTCAATGTTGACCACATATAGTGGACTTTGTCGGTCAAAATCAGTGACATATGCATCCTTTGGTTGTTCCAAACTGATGGTTTCCCCCAATGACCATTTGTGACTTGTGTTATGAGTTTTCCACGTTGACCACACACTGTGAAATCTGTTTGGTCATGGTTAGTGACATATGCCTACTTTTGTTTCCACTGTACATGGTTACCACGCCGTGTGAGTACGTATTGAAGGTCTCTGTGCTTTCTTGTTGATAGCTAGTGTTCCCCAACCATTGTTACCCACTCTGAATATCTGTGACTCGTGTTGTGAGTTGTCAACATTGACCACATGAAGTGAAATTCTTTGTTCATGGTCATTGAGATATGCGTACTTTGGTTGGTCACTGTGCATTGTACCCACACTGTGCCACTACATATTGAAGGTATTTGTACTTGCTAGTCGATGACTAGTATTCACAAACCAATATCTTCCACCCTGACCATTTGTGACTCATGTTATGAGTTTTCAAAGTTTACCACACATGGTGACATGCTTTGGTCATGGTCAGTGACATATGCATACCTTGGTTGGTCATCGTGGATGGTATCCACACCGTGCCGCAACATATTGTATCTCCTCATGCTTGCTATTTGATACTCAATGTTCCCAAACCATTTTCTCCCCCTTTAACCATTCGTGACTCCTAATATGAGTTGTCCACGTTGACCAGACACAGCGGATTTTTTTCGTCAAAGGTAGTACATATGCCTACTTTGGTCGGTCATTGTGCATGGTAGCCACACCGTGCTACTACTGACTGAAGGTCGTTGTACTTGCTGGTTGAGAACTGATATTCCCAAACTATTGTTTCCTCCCCTGACCGTTTGTGACCTGTGTTATGGTTGGTCAATGTTGACCACCCATATTGAAATTCTATGGTCATGGTCAGTGACATATGCCAAGTTTGGATGTTTGGTGTGCATTTTAGCCACACCGTGCCCCTACGTATTGAAGTTTTTTTTCCTTTCTAGTCCATGCATATGGTTTTCAAACCATTGTCTCTCCCTCTGACCATTCATGACTCGCGTTATGAGTTTTCAATGTTTACAACACACATTGCAATTCTTCGGTCATAGTGAGTGACCTATTCATCCTTTGGTTGGTTACCGTGCACGCTAGCCACACCGTGCCACTACTTGTTGAAGTTCTTCGTACTTGCTAGTTGACAACTAGTGGTCCTAACCAATTGTTTCCCCTTGTGACCATTTGTGACTCGTGGGATGCGTTTTCACATTGACCACACACCCTAAAATTCGTTTGGTCATGGTTAGTGACATATGCCTACTTTGGCTTGTCACGGTACATGGTTACCACGCCGTGTCACTACACATTGAAGGTATTTGTGCTTTCTATTCAATAGCTAGTGTTCCCACACCATTGTAACCCCCCTCTGACTATCAGTGACTCGTGTTGTGAGTTGTCAACGCTGACCACATGAAGTGAAATTCGTTGGTCATGGTCAGTGCCATATGCATAATTTGGTTGGTCACTGTACATGGTAGCCACGCACTGCCACTACATATTGAAGGTATTTGTACTTGCTAGTCGATAACTAGTATTCACAAACCATTATCTTCCACCCTGACCATTTGTGACTCGTGTTATGAGTTGTCAAAGCTTACCACACTTAGTGAAATTATTTGGTCATGGTCAATGACATATGCCTATTTTAGTTTGTCATCGTTCATAGTATCCACACCGTGCCACAACTGATTGAAGGTCCTTCTGCTTGCTAGATGATACCTGGTGTTCTGAAACCATTGTCTCCCCTCTGACCATTAGTGACTCCTGTTATGAGTTGTCAACGCTGACCACACACAGCGGATTTCTTTGGTCAAAGGTAGTACATATGCCTACGTTGGTCGGTCATTGTGCATGGTAGCCACACCGTGCTCATACTGATTGAAGGTCGCTGTACTTGCTAGTTGATAACTGATATTTACAGACCATTGTTTCCCCCCTCTCGCCGTTTGTGACTCGTGTTATGGTTGGTGAATGTTGACCACCCATATTGAAATTCTTTCATCATGGTCGGTGACATATGCCTAGTTTGGTTGTTTGGTGTACATAGTAGCCACACTATGAGACTACGTATTGAAGTTCTTTGTCCTTTCTAGTCAATACATATGGTTCCCAAACCACTGTCTCTTCCTCTGACCATTTGTGACTTGTGTTATGAGTTGTCAATGTTGACCATACATCGTGGACTTCTTTGGTCATAGTCAGTGACGTGTGCATCCTTTGGCTGGTCACTGTGCATGCTAGGTACACTGTGCCACTACTTATTGAAAAGCTTTCTACTTGCTAGTTGATAACTAGTGTTCCCAACCCATGCGTTCCCCCACTGACCATTTGTGACTCGTGTTCTGAGTTTTCAACGTGGACCACACACTGTGAAATCCGTTTGATCATGGTTTGTGACATATGCCTACTTTGGTTTGTCACTGTACATGGTTACCATGCCGTGTCATTACGTATTGAGGGTCTTTGTTCTTTCTTGTTGACAGCTAGTGTTCCCAAACCATTGTTAGCCCCCTCTAACTATCCTTGACTCGTCTTGCAAGTCGTAAATGTTGACCACATGAAGTGAAATTGTTTGTTCATGGTCAATGACATATGCATACTTTGGTTGGTCACTGTGCATTGTAGCCACACTGTGCCACTATACATTGAAGGTATTTGTACTTGCTAGTCGATGACTAGTATTCACAAACCATTATCTTCCACCCTGACCATTTTTGACTCGTGTTATGAGGTATCAAAGTTTACCACACTTAGTGACATTATTTGGTCATTGTCAGTGACATATGCCTACTTTGGTTGGTCATCGTGCATGATATCCACACCGTGCCACAACGTATTGAAGCTCCTTGTGCTTGCTGTTTGATACTTGGTGTTCCCAAACCATAGTTTTCCCCTCTGACCATGTGTGACTCGTATTCTGAGTTGTCAACGTTGACCACACACGGTGGATTTCTTTGGTCAGACGCAGTACATATGCCTACTTTGGTCGGTTGATGTGCATGGTAGCGACATCGTGCTACTACTGACTGAGGTTCGCTGTACTTGCTAGTTGGTATATAGTATTTCAAAACCATCGTTTCCCCCCTCTGACAATTCATGACCCATATTATGGGTTGTCAACGTTGACCACAAATAGTAAAATTATTTGGTCATGGTAAGTGGCACATGCCTGATCTGGTTGGTCATTGTGCATGGTAGCAACACCGTTCCATTACTTGTTAAAAGTCTTTGTACGTTCTAGTCAATAAATAACAAAAGGTTTCTCCCTTTGACACCAGGTCGGTTTTTGTTGATTTGTTACGCGTAGGTGTCCTCACTCGAATACTCCCTCCGAACCCCTAGAGGGATGTTCCGTGGACAACCTGGAGGACTGATATGCGACCGCATTATGACACCCCACTATCCCTCCACGGCTTAGGCTTGAAGGTAGAGTTGAGGTATCACAACACAGCCGCCCCCCTCCCCCACTCCCCCACCCAGGTCGCAAGCCTATTCTATATCGCGGGTATGAGGATTCAAACCAAGGACCTACCGCCCCAGAATCTAACTCTATAAGCAATAAGCCAGCTCACATAGTGTTCATATGATGTCCAAATGACATTGTAAGGGTTCCTATGGGTAAAGGGCATAAAATGAGGGGGTGAGAGATTAGAGGGTAGTTTTCAAATGTATGATTGATAACAAAGTTAGTTTAATCAAAAACATTTGACGCAGACAGAATTTCAAATTTTGCAACTTTGAGCTTGAATAACCTCTCAACCATTGCTTTGATTGACCAGCCGTAAGAAGGAAAGTTGACTACACACAGTCAAACTCTTTTTATGATATTCGGTGACACAAGCATACTTTGGTTGGTCATTGTGCATGGTAGCCACACCGTGCCACCACTTATCAAAGGTCTTTGTACTTGCTAGTCAATACCGAGTATTCCCAAACCATTGTTTCCCCCTCTGCCCATTTTTTACTTTTATTGTGAGTTGTGAACGTTGACCACACACTAAACTTCTTTGGTCATGAGCAGTGATGTATGCCTACTTGGGTAGGTCATTGTGCACGGTAGCCACACCGTGCCAATACATACAAAAATTCTTCCTACTTGCTAGAAGATACATAGTGTTTTGAAACCATGTTTTCCCCCTCTGACTATTTGTGACTCATGTTATGGATTGTGAACGTTGACCACCCATATCGAAATTCTTTGGTCATGGTCAGTGACGTATGCCTAGTTTGGTTTGTCACTGTACATGGCTACCAAGCCGGGTCACTACGTATTGAAGGTCTTTGTGCTTTCTAGTTGATAGCTAGTGTTCTTGAACCATCGTTACCCCTCTCTGACTATCAGTGACTCGTGTTGTGACCTGTCAATGCTGACCACATGAAGTGAAATTCGTTGGTCATGGTCAGTGACATGTGCATACTTTGGTTGGTCACTGTGCATTGTAGCCACACCGTGCCACTACATATTGAAGGTATTAGTACTTGCTAGTCGATAACTAGTATTTACAAACCATCATCTTCCACCCTGACTATTTGTGACTCGTGTTATGAGCAGTCAAATTTTACCACACTTAGTGCCTTTGTTTGGTCATGGTCAGTGACATATGCCTACTTTGGTTGGTCATCGTGCACGGTATCCACACCGTGCCACAAGGTTTTGAAGCTCCTTGTGCTTGCCATTTTATACTTGTTGTTCCCAACCCATTGTTTCCTCCTCTGACCATTTGTGACTCGTATTATGAGTTGTCAACGTTGACCACACACATCGGATTTCTTTGGTCAAAGGCAGTACATATGCCTACTTTGGTTGGTCATTTGGGCCTGGTAGCCACACCGTGCCACTACTGACTGAAGGTCGTTGTACTTGCTAGTTGAGAACTGATATTCGCATAGCATTGTTTCATCCCCTGATTGTTTGTGACTCGTGTTATGGTTGGTCAACATTGACCACCCATATTGAAATTCTCTGGTCATTGTCAGTGACATATGCCTACTTTGGTTGGTCATTTGGGCCTGGTAGCCACACCGTGCCACTACTGACTGAAGGTCGTTGTACTTGCTAGTTGAGAACTGATATTCGCATAGCATTGTTTCATCCCCTGATTGTTTGTGACTCGTGTTATGGTTGGTCAACATTGACCACCCATATTGAAATTCTCTGGTCATTGTCAGTGACATATGCCTAGTTTGGTTGTTTGGTGTGCATATTAGCCACACCGTGCCACTACGTATTTAATGTTTTTGTCATTTCTAGTCGATACATAGGGTTCTCAAACAATTATCTCTCCCTCTGACCATTTGTGACTCGTGTTATGAGTTTTCAATAATGACCACACATAGTGGACTTCTTCGGTCATAGTCAGTGACATTTGCATCCTTTGGTTGGTCACTGTGTATGCTAGCCACACTGTGCCACTTCTTCTTGATTATCTTTCTACTTGCTAGTTGATAACTAGTGTGCCTTACCCATGTTTTCCCCCACTGACCATCTGTGACTCGTGTTATGAGTTTTCGACATTGACCACACACTATGAAATCCGTTTGGTCATGGTTAGTGACATATGCCTACTTTGGTCTGTCGATGTACATGATTATCACACCGTGTCACTACGTAACGAAGGTCTTTGTGCTTTCTAGTTGATAGCTTGTGTTCCCAAACCGTTGATAGCCCCTTTAAATGTATGTGACTCGTGTTGTGAGTTGTCAACATTGACCACATGAAGTGAAATTCTTTGGTCATGGTCAGTGACATATGCATACTTTGGTTGGTCACTGTGCATTGTAGCCACACTGTGCCACTACATATTGAAGGTATTTGTACTTGCTACTCGATAACTAGTATTCACAAAAGATTGTCTTCCACTCTGACCATTTGTGACTCGTGTTATGAGTTATCAAACTTTACCACGCTTAGTGACATTATTTGGTCATGGTCATTGACACATGCCTACTTTGGTTGGTCATCGTGCATGGTATCCACACTGTGCCACAACGTATTGAAACTCCTTGTCCTTGCTATTTGATACTTGGTATTCCCAAACCATTGTTTCCCCCTCAGACCATTTGTGACTCATATTATGAGTAGTCAACGCTGACCAAACATGGTGGATTTCTTTGGTCAAAGGCAGTACATATGCCTACTTTGGTCGGTCATTGTGCATGGTAGCCACACCGTGCTACTACTGACTGAAGGTCGTTGTACTTGCTAGTTGGAATATGGTATTCCAAAACCATTGTTTCCCCCTCTGATAATTCATCACCCATGTTATGGGTTGTCAATGTTGACCACACATAGTAAAATTATTTGGTCATGGTAAGTGACACATGCCCAATCTGGCTGGTCATTGTGCATGGTAGCCACACCGTTCCACTACTTGTTGAAAGTCTTTGTACGTGCTAGTCAATAAATAGCAAAAGGTTTCTCCCATTGACACCAGGTCGGTTTTTGTTGATTTGTTACGCGTAGGTGCCTTCACTAGAATACTCCCTCCCACCCCCTAGATGGATGTTCCGTGGACGACCTGGAGGACAGATTTGCAACAGTATTATGACACCCCCCTACCCCCCTCCCCACGGCTTAGGCTGGAAGGTAGAGTTGAGGTATCACGACACGGCCGCCCCCCCCCCCCCCCCCCCCCCCCC